>CM051258.1:49250114-49330114 GCA_027921565.1 Artemia sinica
ATAAAAATATTTGTCAAGGAACTACGATTAGTTCAAAAAGAATTAATAGCCTTATTTCTCCTGAAGCATTTTAAGCCAGATGTTTACCAGGGTATTAAATAAGTATCATTTTTACCCCCCCCCCCCTCAAAACTTAATTTCCCCTCCTAGCATTTAGATATCTCTGAGGGGAGGGAGCAGAGAAATTTAAAACAATAGTTGGGGTGGGGGATTAATATTATAGAGAAAATAACATTTTAATATCTCTGACACACACTTTTACAGTGTTGAAAAAATGGCGAAAAGAAAAGACTAAAAAGAAAGTTGGAAAGAAATAGGTAGATATTCCTATAATCAGGTAGAAGGTAGAGATAAAATGCTCACATTTCCAAATTCAGACTGCAGTTGATTGCCGGATGGTCCTGGGAAAGCATGATGGGGGATAGATGCGACGGTGACGTCCGTTTCTTGCAAAGATGTGGTGGCGGCTGCGATGTCACTGGCTTGGCGGGTTGGAGCAGTGGGGCTCACCAATATGTGAGCAGCCATCCACACTCTTTTCAGCTTTCTACCTGGCTGCATAGGGGGTGGCACGGATGGGGCTTGGGCAGGCACCGCCGGTCTGGAAGGGATGTGGGCGGTTCTCGATGGGCCAGCTATCTCCAGTTGTTGCATTGGAGTAGCAGCATTAGCCTTAGATCTCTTTTGAGGGGGAGGAAGGCTTTCTTCAAAATTATCCTTAAAAAGAAGACAAAATTAGTATGGAAAAACGATCCCCATTTTTTACAGAAGAAAAAATTAGTACCCCTCGCTGCATCAAATCCAATACAATGATTTAAAATATAGATCTAAAAATAGTCAGCCATAAATATGGTATACTTAAAAGCTAACCAAACACTAAACTTCAGTGTTTTGTGTCGGAATGACCACATTAGGTTTCTTCTCAAAGGGTATACGTGTCTGCACAAAGAATCTCCCTCCCTCCCCTTACTTTTCATGCGAAGAAATAGTTTGTTTTTCACCTTACAACGAAGGTGTTAGAATTGATACATTGCCCCCCCCTTACTTTTTATGCGAAGAAATAGTTTTGTTTTTCACCTTACAACGAAGGTGTTAGAATTGATACATCGCCCCTTTCCCGCCTTATATTTTTATAAAAGCCTCCTAATCATCAATGAAATCCATTTGCTTTCACCAAATACAATTGAAAATAGATTATCTCGTCTAATTTAACCAAAATAAAATCTCTTTTTAAAAGTGTCTTGAATTACACATTTCCATTACTTTGTTTTCTTAATTCAGATAATGCGCATGCCAATGTTGTTTTGAAATCGCCCCTCTTGGTAACAGGATTATAAAGACAGATTTTTTTATTTAGACCGGAAAAAGACAGCACGTTTTAAATGCACGATGGGAAAAGGACATTTTGAACAAAAGAACTATTTGTAGTGAATGAATTAAACTTGTAAACACAGGAGGGGGGGGAAGATGGGGTCTATGTAATGGAAAAAAGAGTGTATTTTACGTTTTCTATCGACTATAATCATCATATTGTAGAGTTTGTATTGTCGGGGGGGGGGGCTATGCCCCTGAATTTGAATTTACTAGAGGGATGAATATGTAAAAAGATTTTATTTGGAAATAAATTAAGAAAATTTAGTAAACTGAACTCACATTATAGATTGATGTATCCATAGCTTCAAAGTCAATAATATCAGATGTTTTATCCATGATGTGTTAAAACATTATGAAAATTTAATCGTAACGCATGAGGATGTTATACAAAATCTCAAGGACGAATGAAAATCACTCCTTTTTATTTGAATCCAATTACCGATCAAGTTATCGTATATGGATTAACCTCCACTCTCTCTCTGATTGGTCCTAAAAAATGGGTGTTGTCTCAAAAACCAGTCTGGTTGAAAACGTGGAGTTGAAGCAAACTTGTGTAGCAAGCTAGACTTCAGGAACCAGTGGGGAATCCCCGCTCGTACTGCTCGCTTTATGGGTGTTGTCTCAAAAACCCGTCTGGTTGAAAACGTGAAGTTGAAGCAAACTTGCGTAACAAGCTAGACTCCAGGAACCAGTAGGGAATCCCCGCTCGTACTCCTCGCTTTTTACAACGTGCACGTCAAACTGTAATGCATATTCCTTGTGCAATTGATATCAATAGCAATAACCAGTCTGGTAATCTGCCTTGGAAAGGTGCCAAGGAATATAACCTAGGCAAATAGCACGGTAAGGAACATAACCTTAGCAAAGTATAAGTTAGCACTCCACTCCTATATGTTAACATTGGGTAAAGTTCATAACTTTCAACCCTCCCCCCGGGGACTTTGGGGGATTAATTATTCCAAAAAAACATATTTATCATATTTTCGACCATGCTGAATAAAATGGCCATCTCAAAATTTTGATCGGGTGACTTTGGGGAAAAATGAGCGTGGGAGGGGGCCTAGTTGCCCTCCATTTTTTTGTCACTTGAAAAGGGCACTAGAACATTTAATTTCCGGTTGAGTGAGCCCTCCCACAATATTCTAGGACCTCTGGGTCGATACGATCACCCCTGGGAAAAAAATAAAAAATAAACACGCATCCGTGATATTTCTTCTGGCAAAAAATGCAAAATTCCACATTTTTGTAGATAGGAGCTTGAAACCTTTGCAGTAGGGTTCTCTGATACGCTGAATATGATGGTGTGATTTTCATTAAGGTTTCGTAGCTTTTAAGGGGTTTTTCCCCCTTTTTTTGAAAATCAGCCAGATTTTCTTAGGCGCGTAACTTTTGATAGGTAGGACTAAACTTGATGAAACTTATATATTTTAAATCAGCATTAAAATTTATTTCTTTTGATGCATCTATTGGTATTTTCTGTTGGTTATCTATTGGTTAATTCCGTTTTCTACAGTTTCGGTAACCATTGAGCCGGGTCACTCCATACTTACAATTCGCTACCACGAACTGTTTCATGAGGATTATATCAACCGTTATATGAACTCTAGAAATCCAGTTTTTTCTTTCTATAAAACGAAGGATTTTAAGTTGTAATACAAGTTCTAAAGCGAGTTTGTAGTTTTAATACTAATAAGTTTCCTTCGTTTCAAACTTGTCTACAAAATAATCATGAAATGTTCTTTTCAGATCCAAAATGACAGTCAATCATTGAATTGAGCTTATTGTGCAGAAGTGGTGCCATATTAAACGAAAAAAATAAATATAACAACAATCTAATTATGCTTTAATTTTTTACTGTTAAAAGTGTCCTTAAAAGGTTAACTCCTATATTGTTTTCTTTTCAGTAAAGCGCTAGTTTTCTTTAATCCTACAAACATAGGGAATTATCACCAGTTGACTTATTTGCATTAGTTTTAGTGATATATGTTAGATAGGTTGTGAAGTAATAATTTTTGTTCGTTTCAAGTTTCATCTTCGCTCTTTACTTCCCTCGGAAAAACTTTGTTTTTTTCCATTAATTTTTATTTGTTTTTTATTAGAATTTAATGAAGACACAACGCTGCAATGGTCTTTTTTATTTATGCGGAGTAATGTATGTTCGTTTTAAGTTTTAATGTCACTCTTTAGTTTCAGTTGAAAACTTATTTTTAACATAATTTCTAATTATGACTGATCTAGGAAAGATAAGACACCTAGAAAATATGCAAACAACGTTGACAGCTACGAAAAACTTTGAGTCTATAACATAAAGTTCATTTTCCATACTTCGCAAAACAATACATGTTTTTCCAGAACGTTTGTTTTTTGATTAGCAAAAAGTTGTTTTTACTTAGCCGACTTCGCCTGAAAAAACCATAATGAAGACACGGCTTTAGAAATCACCTATTGACTAGCAGAAACTAGAAGGCTACCGTAACAAAAGACAGCTCTTTAAGGGCTCATTTAAAAGTTTATATTTATACCTAATCGCTTTTTTATAAATTTGAATTGATAGCATGTCCCCATAAAGTGCGCTTTCGCTTGTTTCCCCCATTTTTGTAAATGAAAAAAGTGCTATTTCCAATGAAATGACCAAAAAATAGTGTTTTTCAAAACCTAGGCAGGAGCAAAAACTAAGGGGGCAAGGACGTCCCTTCCCCTCAATTACTGCCATTGGAACTGGCACACAGGCTCCATTGTAGAGTGAAGTTTGAAGGTTCAATTCAAAACTGTTGATTATTCAAACTTAATTTTTGGTAGATTTTCAGTAGAAAAGTGTTAGTTTTTTTTTTGCTATAGTTTTTTACTTTTAAGATGAGTAGGCTATTTATGAAACTTAATAAGAGGGTCTGGAGGGGGAGTATATGTGAGGGGTTTTATAAACCTCCAATTAAGGGGCTTTGGACCATAATTATTGCAATGGTACCGTTCTAGGTGGCAGCTACCGCTGCAACCATGGTCTTTGCTCGTTCTTTTTTGCTCTTTTTGAAACTGGTTAACATTAAAATCTATGAAATTTAATAGATGGTAGAATTTTTAAAAACCTAGTAAATACAATCAATAGCTTATAATTAAGCCATTAAACATCTATCTACCACGGTGTGGTAGCCTGCTACTGTTTCAGTAGTTTACTGATGAGCAGACAATTTATGAAACTTACTAAGGGGGCTGGGAGGGGAGTGTACGGGGTTCTTGTGAACCTTAAGTTAAGAGTTTAAGAAGTGGCACCATAAGTTTTGTTTTCAGTGCTATATCGCACTTACAAATGTAAAATTGATAAAAAAAAAAAAAAAAAAAAAACACGTATATAAAAGCAATATTTTTCAAATGAGTCATAAAACATCACTTTTATAAGTTCTGCTAGCCCAATAGCACTAGCTTTTCCACTACGACACCAAAAGACACCAAAAGTGCCATTTTTAGTGCCATTTGGAACTTGATAATGGTTGAATTTATAGGAAAGACGTAGATATGTGCAACCTTTTATGTGAGCTATAAAAGATCTGTCAAAGATGTTCTGGTAGCCTGCTAGTGCCAACCCCTTAGAAATAGCATAAAAAGTGCCATTTTAGTGCCATATGGCACTTGCAGATGGCAGAAATTTTAAAATGCACGTAGATATAAGAAAAAGCTTTTGAATGAGCCATTAAGAATCTCTCTATGATGTTTTGGTAGCCCGCTAGGCCTTTTGAAAAAAAGAAAGAAAAAAAAAACAAAAAAACGGGAGACAGATCAGTGCTACCGATGCAAAAAAGTGATTTTCCTTGTTTTTCATGAAGGGGGACTGTAACTTCCCTGTACAAGGTTTTTGACCATGTTGATTCCAAATGGTAGGCTACACTTTTCATTTTGATCTGACACCGTTTTCGAGGGGTCTGAGGCATTTTTGTAAATCACCATAAATTTCATTTTGCAATAAACTTTTACTTTTAAGGTGAACCGAATCAATAGTTAACATTCCTGAGTAAGTGTTAGATGGAAATTTTTTTCACTAGGCAGTTTTTTTCAAAGAGTGTCTTTTAACTTTTGGTTACTATGGACTGTGGTTCGCTCTTTAATAGGCTGCAGCTACCGCTGCAACCATGATACTTGCCGTTAAAAATAAGGATTTCGTGCATTTCCACGTAAAGTTCTAGAAATTTTTGTACAATATGAAAAACAAAATGTGAGAATCCAATTTTCATTTGACGAAGATTTATTTAATAATACGGCAGAAGAAAAGAAAAAAAAAGAAGAAAAGAAATATGAAACTGAACCACAATAAAGAAATGCAGCCAAAAATGGTGGACACCGGAGTCAAATTCGGATTTAATGATGATTTAAGTTGCGCGATTGAAACATTTGAGGAAAGTAGAAATAGAAAGCTAAATGAAAAAAAAGAGACAAAATGTACGGATTCAGCCAGCCTGCAGTGACGAAAAATAAAAACTAGGAGAATTATAAAATGGCCAGAACAAAAAAGAGCACAAGGGGAACAAAGAGGTCCAAGACCCATCGGGAATAAAGCAAGACTGTAGCAAAATAACGAAATCTAACAAAAAGAGCAATTAGGTCCAATTAAAAGTTTAAGATGATTTACTTAGCGGAACAAAGATATTAGAGGAAAGGAGGGAAGAGATAAGAGACACAAAAAAGAAATGTGATTTACAAATTCAGTCTGCAATTGTTAAGAATACATATTTCGGTAAAGTAGGCCTACAAAGCGAGCTCAGGGGAGACAAAGAGGAAGAATAAAAGTAAGCTATTTTCTACAGCCGTGTGAGGTTATTTTTCTAGGATCCCAGGCAGGGTAGGAAAATAGTTCGCAAGAAATACGGTCACTTGTATATCGACAGGGGGGTTCGGTTACCGTCCAAAGAGGTAGCTAAGGATATTAGGGGTGACCCAAGTAGTGGCACCCGTGGCCAAGAGTGGCCGGTTGGTCGTTAGATTACGTTACCATGCCCTACAGCAGGGTTTGCCGTAATATGATATTAACATACCCTACATTTACATTACGGTAGTGGGGGCCGCGAGGCTTCCCATGTCAATCGTGATCTTAACTTTTAACATCATTAACAGCACTCCTATGTACCCTAGTATCTTGTATTGATCCTGCCATTCTTTGGTCTACAATAACATAATCAATAGGCTAAGGTTTTATGTCTTACCATCACGTGAATACCTTGTTAACTTATGGGCTATTTTATGACGAAACACCATATTGGTTATAATTAGATTGTTATGCCTACAAAATTGCAACAGTCTGTAGCCATTGCTGTTTTATTTTCGTACACCAAATTTGCCTAGGCTAGGATACCATCTATCCCTATTTCTACCGACCTGGGCGTTAAAATCTCCTAGTTAAAATACCCTATTTATTCCTGGGAGTAGGGAGGCTTCTCAAATTTCTAACTATACAAGATCATTGACCTCCAATGAGCTAGAATACTGTCAGTACAAGATGACAGCCAATAAGAGGGTTAAAATACTAACTATACAAGATCACGTGTCTCTTTCTAGACCAATCAGGGAGTCGGAAATACTAACGGGAAGTGACGCAACTGATATAAGGAAGGATTTTCGGTATAGTTGATATTAGTGTGAGAATAGAATTCAAGGAGTGGGAACAGTTTGACATTACTCCTATATTTATTCATTAAGATATATTTACAATAATGAGTGGAATGTTTACACTATTAGAAAATGATAGTGGAGTTGGTAGCAGCAGCAATGAAACAAGAGCACCAAACATTGCGGTAGAAATCACGAGAGGATCACGGCTTTGTCTTGAATGGGATGAAGTATATGCAAGATACGTGTTATCATTGAGAAAATTTAAATTGGATGACCAATTATTGTTCACTGTAAAAGTTAATATAGCACATGTGAATAGACGTCAAAGTGCTTTAAATGCAATAGTGCAGCATCTAGAGGACAATAAGCTATATCGGTAATTGTATATGTGTAATATATATTATTGTTGTAATTATTGATCACGCACAATAAAATTGTTTCAAAATCGAAAATGTTTCCTTTCTTTTTGTTAGATTTTTTAGGTTTTCGAATATTTTTGAAGTAGAACGAATCAAGGTTAGTCTAGAGTCAGCAGTGAGAGTGTTAGGATTGAAAAATGAATAAATTTGAGAAAGAGAGAATTAGGTCGAATTTTGTGATTATGGAAAAAACATTTGATTCTAGATGACGATTTTCTCGAGTTATCTCTTCAATGAAGATATTTTCTAAGGGAACACTTGACAATATAATGAAAACTGATTCTCCCCCATTGGGCTATTGCATGAAGCTTTTACGACGTGGCTCAAATTCTTTTACTCAATTTATTGATATATTGATTGAAACAAAGCAGAATAATATCTTGGATATACTTTTGAAAACATTGCCATAGATTCTATGTAGATGGCTCCCCCTTCGAAAGAGGTTATGTAACGTTGCAGAGTTACTCCTCTCCCATCCCCCTCTGAATTTATCGAACTAGGATCAGTTTCTTTTTAGCTGTGACAGAGTTGACATCGGAAACCCAATAAAAAATGTTCTATGCATGTCCACTATGTATTTACACTCTTGGCAGTTGGTCATCATGTGAGAATTGTACAATTATTGATGAATATAATGAAAAGTGCAAATTTTGCAATCCGTGTAAATTATATAGAGGATATGCAGTACAAATTAAAGACTGTAATTCATGTCTTGAAGAGATTTGTGACTCCCACCCTAGAGGGCAACTTTGCTCCAATTGCCACTATGATAAATGTGATCAGTGGGAGAATATTTATCCTGGTATGATTGGAAAGAACCCTAAACGTGATTTTAGTTTATTTCTACGAGATTGGTATCGTTTTGGTTTTAAATTATTTTTGGAGGAAGAATCAGGTCTACGTTTGAACTGTTGGGGTAACAAGGCAATTTGTTTTATATGTCATCGTTGTGACAACACTGCCTATTATGACTATAAACCTAGTGGTTTTTATTTGGCAGTTACCGAATGTCATTCACCAAATGAAAACACTGTATGTGGTATTGCTTCAAATAAACAAATTGAAACACGTGAATTTCACAATATGAATGCAAATAGTACCATTGACTATACGAAGGGATACGACAAGAGTGAAGTTACATTGTACTGTAGAAAATGTGACCCTGACTTTGCAGCCAATCAAGATCAATATACAGTGAATTCAAATGATCTACCAGCATTAGTAGTTCTCAACAGTTACCTATACACCGAAGAAGAAGAAATCTGAAATGATGAATAAAGACATTGTTGTAGTATACATTTTTTTTGTAATAAACAAATTAACATACATTTTTAAGGACTTTACTCATAGGGCACTAAAATCAATGTTATACAGGTCTGAGAGGGTATTTTCCACCATAAAGTCGTTCAGACGTGGATTGTCTACGTAAATGTTGAGAAACTGCTTGTAAGTATAGCCGTGGCATCTGAACACGAAATATAGTAGTACATTGAAACCGCAACTTTTAGTCATCAGATCCTGCACTCTCTTCCGATATTGAATAATAGTTTTCCCACTGCTCTCAATATAGTTGTTGATGTGTGGAGTGTAGAATATATAGGGTAGACGGAGAGGATAAAAAAAATTCAATCGTCTTCATTGTTTGAAAGATGCACAACCAATGGCCAGTATTCACAGTTGACGCACTGCTATTAACAGTGATTAGGGTATATTGGATGTGTGAGTACCACTGGCACCACTTATTGGACGTTTAACGTGCGGGGGTCACCACTTTTAAAGGCAAAAATGGCGCAATGAGTTGCTATGCCACTTACTGGAAGGGGAGATCCCTCTTCGGCCCCAAATTAGTGGGATTTCCGTGGCTACTCTAACGGTTTCGTATATATCAACGTGATCGGATGGTCTATGGCCACATTTAAAGCCAAAGTTTACCGATAAGATTTCTAACTAACTCTTTTAGATTCGACCTAAGCTGAAAAGTTAAAAGAGTACATAGTAAAAAAAAGCTTACTGTAATCACTCCACGTTGTATAAAAGAACTGATTTCAAAAAGACTCTTTCTCCCAGCCCGGTCTGCTAGCCGCGTGCTGCGGCAGGGGTTACGAGGGTGGTAAATGAATCTTTTCAGCCAATCCCAGGACTTACTAATTTACTGGCCAACCTCCCTAACTGCGCAATTCTTTACCTCGTGGTCTATTAAGCACGTAAGCAGTTAAGAGGACCCAAAATGGCGTCAGAAACTAAAAGGAAAATTAATATTTATAATTCGGGGAAGGAAAATAATTAAGGGGCCAAAAGAAATGAATCTGGGAGGGACATTTATCTAAACAAACTGGGACCAGGGTTCCAACACCTCCCTCCTAAGATAAATGGCCCACATCCCCGTTGGATTGGCTGGAAATTCAGACACAAAATCAAATTCAAATAAACACTAAATTTCTTTTTCATCTTGCTCTGGTCTTCCAGGTCTTCCAGGTTTATTTCTTCCTTAGAGCTCCTGCCGTGCGGGGGTTTCTGCTTTGCCGAGTAGTGTGGGGTACTATGAAGTTTTCCTCATTTTTCAGTAGCTTCTCTTCCTCCTCCGTTGGAAAAAATTGCAGGATGTCGTCCTCGGGACTCTCCTGACGGTCAACGAACATGTCGAGGAGAGCCCTATCAGTTTATTTTTCTGGGCGGATTAGGGGGGTTTGTGAGAGTTACGGGGATTGTGGTGGGGTTTTATTGGGGTGCGAATGGATGTAGAATGCGGTTGGTAGTGACGATCTGGGGAGGGGTGTAAATAAGGAGTGGTGCTTGGGCGAATGTGTGTGGTGGGCGGACGGGTGTTACGATTTGGAGGGGGAAGAAGAGGGTTGACGTAAGGGCGTGCGGGCTCAGCCTGCGGCCTTCGGGGTATTTGATAGCTGAATATTGGTCGGTCTATTCCTAATAACGATGGACGGTCAGGCACAGCCCCCCGTCCAGTCTGACGTGTCTTTATTTCTTGTGAATGCGGTGGAGGGTTTTGGGATCTGCTTGTTTCTGCTCTGGCGTGGGTCCCTACCTCTCTTTTCCCTTTGTGATGGGACGGCAGCTGGCGCTTTCGAAGGGACTCTTCCTTCCATGTCGAACAGCCACATCCCTCCACCGATTCCTTTAAAATTCGATTGAGGCTTGGAACATGCACGTATTCTTTTATGTGGTGAAACATCTCCTTCACCGATAGATGATTTCCGCTCCGGTGCAGGTGTTTCGCCAGTTCCACAAGCCTTCCCTCTGGAGGTGTAATTTTCCACGTGACAATGTCGGCTTTAAATATTGTGTACCCTACAATGGGTCCCCCCATTACTACTCGGTCTGGCATTATTACTGGTTGCTTTTGTTTCATTTCTACCATTGGGATCATTTCTGGTTTCGTCCAATTCTTGAGACATCCTATGTCCTGTGTCATAAATGCTTCTTTGACCTCCTTCTCCGTCGGCAGACGTTTACCCCAAAATATCGACATCTATTCAATGGAAAAAAAATACAATTATTATCTTTTTCGTATATATACATGGTATTAGGTGGGCACAGCCCACCTAATTTAACTTATATTATTCTTTTTTTCAAAATCGGCACATGCCGTCAGTATTTCCGTTATCTGTCCCCGGTCTTGATTTTATTTCGAAATCATATTCTTGTAAGCACAGGGCCCACCGTGCTAATTGTCGGTTATCTGGCTTCATTATATTCAGCCATTTCAATGGCTTGTGATCCGTTATTATTTTAAATTTCCGTCCATATAAATAATAATCCAGTTTTTTGACCGCATAAATTATCGCAAGGCATTCTTTTTCAATTGTGCTATAATTTAATTCTGCTTTTGTTAATTTTCTAGATGTAAATGTGATTGGATGTTCCCCATCTTCAAAATTTTGGGATAAAACTGCCCCTAATTCGTAATCTGAACTGTCAGTTTGTAGCACAAATGGTAAGGAAAATCTGGATTTCTCAGTATCCTCTCGCTACAAAGAGCATCTTTCAGTGTATCAAATGCATTTTGTTCAATTTGTGACCATTTAACGGGGTCTACTGCCTCCTTCCTTGTTAACTCCGTCAAAGGTGTAGCAATCGTTGCAAAATTCGGTATGAATTTTTGATAATATCCTGCAAACCCAAAAATGACCGAACTTTTTTCTTTGTGGTCGGAGCTACTGCGTTTCTAATTTTTTCTATTTTTTCCCTTACTGGGACTATTATACCGTTTCCTATTTTGTGTCCCAGGTATTCTGTCTGTGTCTGTACTAATTTACATTTTTCTACATTCAAAGTTAGTCCTGCTCTCCTCAGCCTGGTTAATACTTGTTCCATATGGATTAGATGTTCATTGAACGAGTTCGAAAATACTATAATATCATCCAAGTAGGCTCTTGTATATGGTAAGGAATTTAAAATATAATCTACTAGCCTTAGGAATGTTGCTGGTGCCCCTTTTAGTCCGAATGGCATGTATCTAAATTGGTACAACCCAAATGGAGTAATAAAGGTAGTTTTGGCTGAATCATCTGGGTCCATTTTTACTTGCCAATATCCCCTTCTCAAGTCTAAAGTTGATATAAATTTCGCGGGGCCAACTGATTCTATAATTTCATCCATTCTTGGTATTGGGTACGCGTCTGATTCGGAAATATTATTCAGTTTTCTGTAGTCTACGCAAAATCTAATGGAGCCATCTTTTTTCGGGACTAATACGACTGGTGCTGCATATTCTGAATTTGATGGTTCTATCACCCCTAACTCGAGCATTCGGTCAATCTCTTTTTTTCATTTCTTTCCTTTTTGCTTCCGGTATTCGGTACGGGTATTGTTTTATTGGTTTCTTGTCCTTTAATAGTATCTTATGTACTACATTTTCTGTTTTTCCGATTTGGTCTGTTAATACGTCTGCAAATTCCGTGAATAACTTATTTAATTGGGATTTCTGAGCCTGGCTCAGATTTTTTTCTGCCGAAACCCTTTCAATGGCGTTTATATATGTTTCTGTCTGGGTCTATTGTACATAAAGGGGCACTTTCCTCGTCATGTTCTGAGGTCGAAATCATGAGACTTAGCTATTGCGGATCCTTGAGGTTTTCTTTTTCATTTTCCTTGTTAAATTTCCTCAGTAAATTCACATGGTAAACTTCTTCCTTTTTTCTTGCTCCATCTAATTCTATCATATAATTTACATCATTCATTTTCTTTTTCACCTTAAACGGTCCCTTCCATCTTACTTCCAATTTATTATTTCCGTCCGGTAATAAAATGAGGATTTCCTCCCCTTCCTTGAATTCGCGCATTCGGGCGGATTTATCGTACCATGTTTTCGTTTTCTCTGCATATTCCCCCTGTGCTTGCTTTGCAATTTCATGGTATTTATGCAGCTTTACTCGTAGTGATAGTAAGTGGGTTGTCACTGTTTCTTCATTTTTATCCTCATTCACCCATGATTCCTTTAAAATGTCTAACACCCCCCTTGGGGTTGTCCCATATATTAATTCAAATGGCGAGAACCCTGTAGCTTGAGGTGGAGTTTCTCTGTATGCAAAAAGGACATAAGGAAGCATTTTGTCCCATTGGTTTACATCATCTCTTACAAAACGTCTCAACATACTAATTAGGGTTCCGTTAAATCTTTCTGTCACTCCATTTGTCTGAGGATGGAATGGAGTAGTTAATACTTGTTTAATACCGAGAATTTCGTATAATTTTCGGATGTATGTTGATATAAAATTGGTTCCATTATCTGTTAAAATTTACTTCGGGATTCCGTGACGCGAGACATATTTCGCTAATTCCTCTGCGATTTTTGGTGATTTTACTGTTCGCATTGGGATAGCTTCTGGGTATCTCGTAGCCAGATCATTAATAACTAAAATGAATCTGTTTCCCGCGCTAGATTTCGGAAGCGGACCTACAATGTCCATTGAAATTCTCTCAAATGGTTTGCCGAAAATGGGCATTTTTTTCATTGGAACTCTTTCATTTGGTTTTTTGTATGCAACTAATTGACAATCTTTGCATCTTTCACAAAAGTTGATAATATCTTTTTTTAATCTTTTCCACCAAAAACGCTGCAAGACTCTATCTCTTGTTCTTTGGGATCCCATGTGTCCCCCGTTGGACTTGAGTGAGCCAACTTTATTACCGCTTTCCTTAATTCATGTGGTACCAAAAGTTGTAGTTTTCTAGCGTTTTCCCCGGTTTCCATTATTTTGTAAAGTAGATTTCCATTACTGGAAAACTGTTTATATTGTGGATTCTTTTGATTCGTTAGTGCTACTTTTATTTTTTTGCAATCTCTATCATTTGTTTGTAATTCTGCGAATTTTTGGAAGTTATTCCGAGTGTTTTGGTTAGTTCAGTTTTGGTTTCCTCTTCTTCGCTTTCTAAGGTCAATAATTTTTCTTGTTTATGGTTATATTCCTTTTTGTCTGCCCTTTTTTGGCTTTTCGGTTTTCTTAGTTTCGCATTTTTTATGAACATCTCGTCGTTGAATTGAAATGGGTTTTGTATATTCTGATCATCATTTTCATTAATGGGCGGCACAGCCTCCCTTTTATTTTTTTCTTGACTTCGTGTCACCGCATTTACTCTTTTTATCATGGAGGTTGCCTTTAGTGCAAGAAAGTTTTCGATATTTCCGAAATCTCCCCTAATAAAACGTATACTGCAAGAGTAGGTACAACCCCCACTTTTAATTAATTTTTAACCGTATTTCGCTCTTTATTGGCTAATTCTATTATGACATGAGCTGTCGGGCATTTATGTTCTGTTCCATAGTAGCATAGCGATGCCACTTTATTTTTGTAATTTATGTCAGTTTTCTTTATCAAGTCTTCCCGTATATAGGTTTAGTCGCTGCAGGAATCAATAGCTATTTCTACCGATTTACCATTTAGTTCGCCACATACTTTGTGTGATTCTGCAAATGCGCCAGTTTTCATATTCTCCGGGCTTTTAACCCATGCGGTTCTCTTATACGTTTGAGACTTTTTCCAATTATCTCGGGATCGATCATTTTTCGGATTGTCTTGTCTTCTGTTTGCCCCATCTTCCCTTGTTCTGTAATTATTGTCGTAATTTTTTTTCGCGCTTTGGCAATCTGAGGCATAATGTCCTCGTTTATTACAGTTATAACAGGTAACGTCATACTGTTCCTGTTTTTGGTTGTATTTTCTACCGTCTTTATTTGGGCAATTGGTGCTATAGTGGCCGCCCAAGTTACAGAGGTAGCATGTTACTTCTCCTTGTGTTTGCCATATTTGGCTAGCATTCTTTTTATTTTCTATGTACGGGTATTCTTTTCTACCATTTCCTCCTTACCTTGTTTTTTGTGGGAATGCCTCCCTTCTAATTTCAGTGTACCTGTCTGCTAATTCGGACATTTCTTCAATTGTTTGTGGGTTTTTCTCTTTTAAGTACATTCTCATATTTGGATGGGTATTTTCTAAGAATTCTTCCATCCCTGTTTTATTCACTATTCCCGTTATCTTATCTTTTATTTCTTCCGGGTCTTCTAATATTGTATAGTTTTCTATCTCTAGCCATTTTACACACATATCTTTCAATTTGTACCCGTGTTCTTTATAAGTTTCGTTGTCTCGTTTTCTTTCGCTTCTAAACCTTCTTTGAAAGTGATCGGGGAAGAGTTGAAATTTTTCAAAAATAGCTTGTTTTAGTCTTTCAAAATCTTTTGAGTAGTCCATTGGTAATGCTTTATATGCAAGTTGTGCTTTGTAGTTAAGGAGGGGCTGTATTCTTGTCACCCAATTTTCTCTCGGTAATCCGTTTAATTCCACCGTTTTTTCAAAATTGTATATTTATAAATGTACATCTTCATTTTCTTTCATTGGTTGAAGGTTTACTGCCTGCATTATCTCTATTGTAGACGATTTCTGAGGCTCTTGGTAATTTCTCCCTGCAATCATTTCCATTATTTATTTTCTTTCCTCTCTGTCTGCCTCCTCCTTTTTTTCTTTGGCTACTCTATCTCTTTCTCTTTGTTCTCTATCTTCCTCCTCCTTTCGTTCTCTGGATATCCTATTAGCCTCTTCTTTTCGTTCTCTAGCTATCCTCTCTTTCTCTCTTTCTTTTCTATTTTCCTCCTCCTTTTTTTCTCTGGATACCTCTCTTTCTCTCATGAAATTTAATGTTTCTTGTGTTGTATCTATTTGAGTACTCCTTCGCGAGCTCCTACTGGAAATTGAGCTTCTACTACTCCTGCTACTTGGCCTACTCTGAATCTCACTGTTTTTATATTCTCTTAACTCGTTTTCTGAGTCTACTCGTTGTACAATATTTTCTTCTCCCCGCAACTCCCCTACTTTTTGTACCTTCTCTGAAGGGTGAGTTTGTTTTGTTATACCCGTTCTTTCATGCAATGATTTTTATCCATGTATTATCGCCACTGTTTCTTTTGTTCGGGTTTCTCTATCTGCGAGTAATTCTTTTTGCATTTGTCTTAGACTTTTCTCTTCTTCTCTGGTTTGTACCGGAGATCGCTCTATTACTGATTTCATTTTGAAGATTTCCTCTTCACACGTCCCAGAAATGTCTATTTCACCTGTTGAGTGATATATGGTTCTATTTGATGGTGTTTTTCTTATGGTATTTCCAGCGGGAGTCGCATACAATGGTGTGTCTGAATCCGATTTTTGTTTTACCGCGGTAGATCTTGTCTGAATTCTTCGTTTGTCCGCCATTATTTCACGCTTTGTTTAACGTCTTTTGTTCAAATGATTTTTTTTTATCAATGTCTCTTTTTATCCTTTCGTGAAAAATTATTTCCTTTTAATTTGTCGATTATCTGTGGGTGGCACAGCCTCCCTTGTCTCACCAGTTAATTATTCGCGTGATTTATTAATTCTTAAATTTTATTACTTATTATTATCCGACTTTGCACAGCTCAGATAAAAATTTACTTGTTGCGATTTTTATATATGTACCCACAATAGGCTACTTTCTAGGCCAAATTAACCCGTCTCTTCGAAAAGCGGAATTCTTTTATTATCAGATTTACTGATAGGACCTTAAATTGCTGCCACTACTTATTGGATGTGTGAGTACCGCTGGTACCACTTATTGGACGTTTAACGTGCGGGGGTCACCACTTTTAAAGGCAAAAATGGCGCAAAGAGTTGCTATGCCACTTACTGGAGGGGGAGATCCCTCGTCGGCCCCAAATTAGTGGGATTTCCGCGGTTACTCCAACGGCTCCGTATATACCAACGTGATCGGATGGTCTATGGCCACATTTAAAGCCAAAGTTTACCGATAAGATTTCTAACTAACTCTTTTAGATTCGACCTAAGCTGAAAAGTTAAAAGAGTACATAGTAAAAAAAAAAATCTTACTGTAATCACTCCACGTTGTAAAAAAGAACTGATTTCAAAAAGACTGTTTCTCCCAGCCTGCTCTGCTAGCCGCGTGCTGCGGCAGGGGTTACGAGGGTGGTAAATGAATCTTTCCAGTCCATCCTAGGACTTACTAATTTACTGGCCAACCTCCCTAACTGCGCAATTCTTTACCTCGTAGTCTATTAAGCACGTACGCAGTTAAGAGGACCCAAAATGGCGTCACAAACTAAAAGGAAAATTAATATTTATAACTCGGGTAAGGAAAATAACTAAGGGGCCAAAAGAAATGAATCTGGGAGGGACATTTATCTAAACAAACTGGGACCAGGGTTCCAACAGGGTATTGTTGGCACTTTGAATTTTTCCAAGGAAGTCCTGGGGTAGACAATAGGATCTGTATTTGGTCATGTAGGGGTCCATATTAAACACATTGATTATTTAACTGGTGTTTATGGTGTAAGGTCTAATAGAACACTGCCTTCGTGAGTGATTTGCCAACAAATTTCAAATTGATTTAATGAGATTAGTGCAATACTCTCAGGTAATGGGTCGGCAAATGTAAACTCTAAACGCACACTCCCCATTCGTACTATAATGATATCCTGGGTGCCAGACAGGTCTAGTACAATGATAACATGTGTTTTAGCGAAAATTTCTTCGGTTATACCATTTTAAAATAGTTGTGAATCATGATCAAGGGTTCGCATTGTCAAATCATAAAATGTCCTATAGGATCTATCAAAAGATAGATTGTAGAGTGGGACTACATTTACTTTGCAGACAAGAGATGAAAGCCCAAACATCTCAAATTTATGTGGGCAGCCAGTCCATGATCCTATTACACTAGCGCTTTTTACAAATTTCAATGCCAATAAAGAAAGAAAAACGAGCAAAAATGGGGTTTTTATAGGCCAAATGAAGATACTGAAAAAACAAAGCGAATATTTCGAAAGGACAAACGCCTCTTTTCTTCAGCGCGAAACGAAACGATGTAGCAATAAAAGCCAAAAATTAAAAGAATTAAAACCAACTACCTAACAACCATAAAAGCGAGTTATCGCCAATATCCGCGATTTGCACAAAATCCAAAAAAATATGAACTGCCATCGATGGATACTAGCGAACAACTGACAAAGAGAAGGAACCAATTCATTCACTCGAAAAAACAAAACGAACCAGCAATTAAATAAGTTGGACAACTATGTAATTTGATTTCGGATTTTAATTAATGCATTTCTTGCAGGCACCCTTTGAGACCTAAGGGGTTGTTCATGTGTTTGAATAGATGACTGGAAAAGTGGTTCAAGGTTTATTTCAGGGATTACTAAAGTATCGGCTTCTCTTTTGAGAAAACCGAAATTAGACTCGTTTATTCTTAAATCACCGGAATCTCTGTTTAAAGCTAGACCTAAATGTTGGTATTTATACATTTCAACAGCTTCTCTGTAGTGCTGGACAATACCTTTGTCATGCGAAATAAGACTAGCTTGATTAAACAAAATAGTATGGTCTGGTTTTTCAAAAATGTGCTCTGCAAGGGCAGAGTCAAAATTTTCTGTTTTTTCCGCTTTTTAAGTGTATTATTAATTGAAATAGAGTGCTGAGTTAATCTATCCGTTAGTCGCTGATCAGTTCTTCCGATATACCAAATACCACACGAACAAGGAATTCTGTAGACACCGGAGTTTTCACCTATCGGGATAGGGTCTTTACCTTGATAAATTTGGGACCTTATAGTTTTTTCTGGGTCTATAATAAGTGTAAATGTTATTTTTCCTTAGATTTTTTGAAATGTGGTCTGAAATCCCTTTAACATATGGGAGACCAAGATAAACTGAATTTTCCCTTTGATTTGTGTTTTCTGTGGAACTATCTGATAATCTTTTAATGCGTTTTGCAATTACAGAATTTATTAAACTAATTGGATAACCATTCCCAAATAAAATATCTCTAAGGTGGTTGAGCTCTAAATTAAAATCCGAAATCAAATTACATAGTTCTCCAACTTATTTAATTGCTGGTTCGTTTTGTTTTTTCGAGTGAATGAATTGGTTCCTTCTCTTTGTCAGTTGTTCGCTAGTATTCGTCGATGGCAGTTCATATTTTTTTGGATTTTGTGCAAATCGCGGATATTGGCGAATAACTCGCTTTTATGGTTGTTAGGTAGTTGGTTTTAATTCTTTTAATTTTTGGCTTTTATTGATACATCGTTTCGTTTCGCGCTGAAGAAGAGAGGCGTTTGTCCTCTCGAAATATTCGCTTTGTTTTTTCAGTATCTTCATTTGGTCTATAAAAACCACATTTTTGCTCGTTTTTCTTTCTTTATGTGACGTCAGGCCAATGTGGTTTAAGAAATTATCTTCAATGCCAATTTTGACGTAATTTCGCCATTGATAAAGGATGAGTCGGTGAAGATGCGTGAGCCTGCGGCAATATGACGTTGATTGGTGATTGTATGAGGAACAAGTAGTTTAATATTATTTCCACTGGCTCTCAGCTTTTCCACTGTCAAAGCAACAGAACACATAACCTGCTGCTTTCATACATGTAATATTGCCGAGTTGAGAGAGAGAGTCACATCAGGATTGGCAGGAAGTTCCTTTCGTAAAATGAAATTGAACAGAGCAAGTGTCAATTTTATATGCCCTTTAATATTTGGTGGTAGCATTTGGGGTATATTAAATATCTCATGACATTTTTTTCCAATTAGATGTAATTCACTAGTTGTAGCATTTTTAAGTGCATCTGTACTATCAGTATCTGCAATATATTCATATCCATTGGAGGTGCCTCTCAATTCCTTGTATGACTTGGGTGTCATCAACATGAACTGCATATAGCTTGTATAATTCGAGGGATTGTTGCTTGTGCTCACCAATGTGCCATTTATGTAGACACTGATTTGACGAAATAAATTTTGTAATATACAATTTTCATAGGATATTCATCAGCACGAACTGGCATTCCATTGTTGGATTTCTTGAATTTCATATGTAAATCTATCAATGTCGAAGACATGTCTATAAAGTAGTCTTCATTGGAATTAATTTGAAAGTGGGTATTATCAGAGAGGGGTTGTTGTGGATAAAATTGTTCATAGTATCCATGTTTTACACTCACATCAACATTTTTTGCACTGAATAGATCTAAGATGAAGTGATTGAAGGTTGCGAATCCAAATGCGGAAGATATGCCATTGTTCAGTCTATGAAAAGAAATCCGGTTTCGATCTAACAATTCTCTTTCTGGGCCTTTTTCTTCTTTTTAATGTACGTGTCGTCTTTTTCATTCTTTTCTTTGACAGGGGTGATGTCTTTCGTTTCTGACATGAGTAGAGACTGATGAGTGGTGCACTGTTTCTCGACTTTTTTAAACTTTTTCCATTTTGTTGAGATTTCAATTGCTCGCCAAGGGTTCGGGCACTGGACCAAAGATTTTCCGAAGCACTTTTTTAAAATCCTTGCCAGAGCTCCAATCGTATAGTGTAGAGGATGCAAAATCTGTCGCAGCCGGGACAATATATTTTCTAGCCAGAGATAGTGCAGAGCTAAACAGCTTAGCGAACCATTTGCCAAGACCATAGCCAGACATTGATGAGTGCCCTTTGTAATAGTCCCTTCCATTGCCTAATTATCTTGGGCCAAGAGTATTAACATAGCAGCCAATATCAGGACAAATGAATACCTCTTTTCTATTCGACATCTTGTTTTTGAAAACCGAAAACGATGGGTCAAAAATGATATGTAATCATAGCCAAACCTTTTGATATTGCTAGGGGATCACCTAATTCAGTTCTTAGTGTTAACTGGCAGAGTTCCAAATAGGAAGTGTTTACGGGCATATACTGAAGATGCCTTATATTGTAATGATGAATATGATCTTGATTGGTTTTTCGTTCAAGAACTCGTAGGAGGGGGACATTGATATTGCCAACTCTGGATGTTTCAACAAATGAAGTATAGAGAAATATACAAGTGTCTGTGGAGAAGGCAGGCGGGTAGTGAGCAAAAATAACATTAGTGTTTCCGGTACTTTTACCGCTGATTATATTGAGTTTAAAGCCAAAAACATCTTTTAGATTATCATTGAGAATAACCTTTTCATTGGCAATGGGTGAACTAATGTAGATCTTGCCCTCTTCCTTTTAACAGTTGAAATGAAAGGCTCCTTATTTACGAGCGGAAACTCTTTTATTGATAGAACGACATAAATCATTCATACAGGTGAGTTCTTCGTATGGTAATTCAACATAAGGATAATCCATCCAACTGATCATTTTAATTTTATGCTGTTTGCTATAAGGTGGTGGCGGCCAATCATAGGGTCTAATTTTTATATCATATTTGCGATATTTTTTCAAGATATCATAGGTATTTTTGAGAATACAGTCTACAAGAGCCACTTCATACGCACCGTCGAATTTGATAGTGGAAGAGAGTTTAGTCCAAAAATCACTTCTTCTATTCAAATCATTGTAGAGAGGATCGGAGACATTGGACATGAATGTCACATAGAAATCATTGGGCATTGTTAATGTCTTCAACTGCAACCCAAGAACCTTAATCGGAGTTTTATCCTAGCCAACGAACAAGCAATTGTCGCTTGTCCCTGCGAGCAAGGCTGTTTAAAATCTTTTCAATTTCATAAATTTCACTACTGTTTCTAACTTTTTGTAGTTAGACCCCGAAGCCGTTCCGAAAATCGGTGGCGCGCCGCCGAAAAAAAACGGCGGCGCGCCGCCGAACTTGCATCAGCGCGCTGGCGCCGCCGCTGATTCTATCAGCGGCGGCGTCACTAATACGCCGCCGTTTTTTTTCTCTTTTTTGGTTATCGATATCGACCTCCGGGCTTCAACCGTCATCCCGGCTAATCTGTTTCTTAAAAACAAATACTGTCATCTTGGGCTCGCCATGTATATCGGTTCATAGGAAGGAGAAGAAGAAATTTTTCTTGAAACAAAAATTCTACCTTCCACTTTAAAATTCTGTTCATTTTTCTTTCTGGTTTTTCGGATGAAAAGAGGTAGGTAAAAGAGCACTAGGCAATTCAGGATGTTGTCATAGGCAGCGCAATCGAGATGTCTAAGTAAAGAACAATGTTGGCACAATGTATTATTTATTTTTTTTTGTTTTTTTTTTGTTTTCCATACCAGGGCAATTCGTATCGAAGGAGTTGTCGTAGAAACTTCAAAAAGGGCTCATTCGATTGGAAATTGGAATAACTAGTGCCCTTTTTAATAGTCGAAAGTGATTGGAAGGCAGCTAACACCCCTTCCACGCCCACCCTTTCCCCAAACACATCCAATAAAAATTTTAAGATAGCCATTTTGTTCAGAGTAACTGATTTCCAGAGAGAAAATATGTTTTTTGAGGAGGTTACTCCCCCACAACCCTTAGGGCAAGGGTTTTGTAGTTATGTCCTGGAGGTATATAAGAACGATGTTGGCACAATGTATTATTTATTATTTTTACCTTTAGACCAGGGCACTTCATATCGAAGAAGTTGTCGTAGAAACTTCGAAAAGGGCTCATTCAATTAGAGATTGGAGTGGCTTGTGCCCTTTTTAATAGTCGAAAATGATTGGAAGGCAACTAACACCCCTTCCACACCCACCATTTCCCAAAACACATACAATCAAAATTTTGAGATAGCCATTTTGTTTAACGTAGTTGAAAGTTCTGGAAATTAGGTCTTAGAGGATGACAGCCACCCTCACAGCCCTTAGGGTAAGGGTTGTAATTTATGCCCTGGGGGCATATACGGTGTTTATAGAAAGCGTTGTCGTAGAAACTCAAAAAGGGATCATTAGTTTGGAAATCGAAAATCCTTGTGCCCTTTTTAATAATCGAAAGTGATTGGAAGGCTTGACATTTTTATAGTAGAGATCGATGTGGGTAAAATGCATCATTTTTTTGTTGTTGTTGTTGTTGTTTAGACCAGGGCACTTCGTATCGAAGGAGTTGTCCTAGGAACTTCGAAAAGGGCTCATTCGATTGAAAATAGAAAGGGCTGATGTCTTTTTAATAGTCGAAAGTGATTGGAGGGAAACTAATCCCCCTCCCACGCCCATCCTCCCATTTGCCTTTATGTTTAAAAGGTAAATGTTGCCTTAAGATTAAATCAAAATGCACTCTGTTTATGCTAATTCCCAACAAGTCATCTCAGCAGTATCCCAAGAACGACTGAGGGTATTATGTTAAAACTTTCAGGGCTTCTTCTGCTCTTAAAATTTGACCCAATCAAAATAGCGTAAGTGTATCCAAGCTATCAAAGAAAGTAAACAATTTTTTTTGCGAATGTTATCAAGTTTTCCATTTCAGGTCAACTAGAGAAGGTATGAAACTAAATTTAACACTATTATTTGTGTCCAGATTTGTACAAGGTGTCTATGTTGTTAAATTTTGCTGAAAATTGTTTTCCAGCATACAAATAGCAGGCCAAACTATAAATTCTTAAAAAAACGAAAAGATTTAAAGTATGATTTTCTTTTTCCCTGAAAAGACTATGTCAATATAAAACGAACAGATTAAAAAAACTGTTTCCAAAAAATAAGTTTTTTTAAAGAAAAGTAAAGAACTCCATTAAACCAAAAATGAGCAAAATTAAAGTCAAATAATCTACCAAGCGTGAAACTACCACAAATCAGCATCGATAAATAAATGAAACCCAAAACGAACAGAAATTACAATAAATAACCGAGTCAAACTCAAAACGAGCAGAAATTAACATAAGTTGGGCTCAGAACCCCTATGCCTTCCCAAGGCCAGAACATAATTTGTACTTTACTGACAAAAATACAAATGAATATGCATTGTCAGTTTAATATACATATACTGATATTTAGTAATCAAAATGTTAATATTATTTGATTTATTAAAGTTACAAAAGTAAAAACATTTATATTTTTTCAGTAAAGTGAAAATTATGTTCTGGCCTTGGGAAGGCATAGGGGTTTTGAGCCCAACTTATGTTAATTTCTGCTCGTTTTGAGTTTGACTCAGCTATTTATAGTTATTTTTGTTCGTTTTGGGTTTCATTTATTTATCGATGCTGATTTGCGGTAGTTTCTCGCTTGGTAGATTATCTAGAGCTAGTATAGAGATATATCTATAGAAATGAACTACATTTTTTTGCACAGTTAGCAGAGCACACTGAAGTTGAAGTAGCCTTAAACTTTGACTTGAAACGCTATATATTGACCACTTCTTTCAGAAAAGAATTTCGGAGGGTTATTCCGTGTTGATAAGAAAAGAGGTAAAGGTAAAGGTGCAGTTTATTTCCTCCTGTAGTGTAGTGCGCAGGAGCCCTATGGTGAAGGTGTAGGTTTGTTCTCCCTTATAAAACAACTTATTTCAGCAGATACAAAGAAGAAGCCCATTTGCGGCATTCTGTGGGACCCCAAGGTCCAGTACTAGTATCAGATCCCGCGAGTGGCAGTTTACGCTCGTCAAGTTCTGGCTGTACCGGCCACATGTGCCCCAGCTAAACGGCTTTTTAGCACGACAGGACTGATAGTGACAGCAAAAAGATCAATGGCTCCAGGCAGAGTGAACAAACTGACTTTTGTTACATCAATTGTAACTGAAGTGATGTAACCGCTGATTTAAAATTGTTGGTGTTGTTAAGCCATGGTATCTGATTTGTATACAGTGTTTTTTCGATGTTGTTATTTGTTTTGTTTTTTTCACTTCCTTTTCGTATGTATTTGATGAACAGGAGATGTTTGAACTTCAAACTTTGAAAGTTATACACACATTAGCCCAAATCATTAACAAGAAGGAAATGACTAAACACGGGATTTTATAGGAACAATGCGATGTTAAACATAAACACAACATAGGTTTCCCTGGGTCTAGTGGCTAAAAATGAGAATTCTACTTGGTCATTTAAACATCATTACTAAAATCGAGGTTGAACGTGCTTGGTGAAGTGGAATTTTTATTATTATTTTTAATTAGAAAAATCGGCGCGGCGTGGCGCGCCGCCGGTTTAAAATCGGCGGCGCGCCACCAAAAAAATTTTTGGCGTGCCTGGCGGCGCGCCGCCGCCGATACTGAATCACACATTCGCCGCCGTCATTTCGGTGTGGCGCGGCTTCGGGGACTATTTGTAGTTCGTATTCATAAAAACCGCCAAGGATCTTATCATCTTTGGTGTTTCGCAGCCGATATGTGGTGGGTTCAGTTTCAAGGATTTTGGGCACTTTAAAAAGCTCAGTGCTTTCCAAAAATAATTCCCCTTTTCGAAAATATTGGTGGTTCTATTAATTCGAACGGTATCGCCAACATTGAATTTTTTCTTCACAATTTTTTTTTTTTTTTTTTTTACTGGAATATTGTTTAAGAAAAGAGTCAAATGTATTTTCACTGCAATGAAATTCCTAGGGCTAACACCGGACAGGGATCGATGTGGTCGTTGGTTATATATTTGCATAATTTTATCTAAATCATGAATAAAAGCAGAAGTATTTTTCAGCTTGCAATATCTCGAAATTAATAGACGAATCGTTCTTATCAATCGTCCAGCCAATGCACCCTTTATCGGACTGTGACATTGATAGAGCTTTGTATTATATTTCAATAGAACCTTTTGTACATGAGGATTAACAAATCCGCTAACGTGGTCACTTTGATGGCATATGCTCAGCGACTAAAGACACTGATTGCCACTAGAATATGTTTGTAGGGTGTATTGTTACGTCTTTAGAAAGAGGGAGAGATTTATTCTAAACAAACAAAAAATTTAACATAAGTTTAGCGGCCACCCCAAGAAGTAAAAACTTGTCCAAGGGGGTGGCAAAAATACACCAACATAACAAAACAATAAAAAAACGAAAAAAATAACCTATCTATATCACAGTCCCCAAACAGCACCACAAACCTTACATCTTAACATTTTCATTAAATTTACTATCATATTCATAATCATCACCCCCAGGAGCCATAAAATTTACCAATATCATTGTTAAAATAAAAAAAACACTAAAATTCATACTTACTAAAAAGCATCCCTTTAATTACTATCTTAAACGAAGCAATATCACCTATATTCTGATCAAGATGATTCCAACTTCTGATCCACCTGTGAAGCAAAGAAAACATCGATCGGGCCGAAACAACCAGCGGAATATTAATCTCTACAGATGACCTAGTATCATAATCATGGACAGAAGATCTCAGGTTTGCCAAGCTAACAAAACACGGGAGGTTTATACCCTTCTGAATCCTAAAAATGAATAGAAGTGTATACAACTCCAGTAATCCGGAAGCTGGCAGTATCTTTACACGCTCATACGCGTTTTGTACCGAATCCCGCGGTTGTAGGCCATCTAACAGCCGAACAGCGTTGTTTTGTAGAACTCGTATTGGCCGAACAATAGAAGGAAATGTTCCAAGCCAAACGCTACTATAATACAATATATATGGATGGATAAGGGAATAATAAAGAAGGCGCATAACAAAAGGAGGAAAAAATGCTTAAGTTTTCTCATTATACCCAGGCTATGAGACACAGTTTTACATACATAATGTACATCACGCTTGAATGATAAAACGTCATCAATATAAACCCCCAGGTACTTATAAGAACACACCCGCTTTAAAGCCCCATACTGTGTTACAATATCCTGAATCCATGGATAAAAATCTGGTGAACGGAAAAAAATTAAAAAATTAGTCCTACCCAGATTAATCTCTAACCTACTTACCCTCAACCAGGAATATAGCCTTTCAATAGCATCTTTCATCGATGTCTGAAGTAATTCTTCTGTCTTCGCGGTACTAACAGCAACTATGTCATCAGCAAATAATGATACTGTCTCATTCCTGGGATTTTTGGCCATGTCACTAACTTAAAAAAAATTGGGATACAATTAGGCATATCATTAATATACAATACAAAAAGAATCGGACCAAGAACTGACCCCTGCGGGACACCACTAGCCACTGGGCAGGGCCCTGCTTGTATACAAGTCATCTCTACAAACCGGTACTAGTTACTAAGGAAACTCCGTATAAAGTCAAGAGCTTTACCGCGGATCCCATAGACCTCGCATTTTTCCAGGAGTAGGCCATGGTCAACTGTATCAAAAGCGTTTTGTAGGTCTAGAAACACTGCACCAACCTTAAATCCTTCATCTAAAGCTATGTTAATTATACTAGTCAAAAATATCAATGCATCCTCTGTCTTCCTGTCTTTTCTGAAACCGAACTGATTACTATTCAACAAATTAAACTTCTCAAAAAATAGGTCAACCGATTACTAAAATATTTTTCAATAAGACGAGAAATAACTGGCAAGACTGATATTGGGCGATAATTACCCAAATCATTTCTATCACCACCTTTATAAACCGGTGTCACTCTTGCTTTTTTTAAACAATCTGGAAACCTTCCTTGACGGAAGCAATCATTAATCAGTGATGTCAAAACACCAGATATACAAGGGAAAATGCATTTTGAATTTTTAGGCTCACTAGGTCACTACCGGACGAACTATTTTTCATACTATAGATAATATCACTTAACTCATCTAATGTAATCATCTTTAGATGTAGTGATACATTTTCAGGAGATGGTAGAATAGATCCAAAGGGTGGGTCTTCTGGATGCGAGGAACTCATCTCGGCTATTTGTAGGCCTACTGAACAAAAATGATTTAGAAACTCATTACATATCCCAGTACCATCTGCAATTATAACCTCATTAACAGTCACTTCAGTTGGTAGAATATTAGACCGCTGACCTATAACATTACGGATTATTTGCCAGGTTTTCAACGGGTTACCTTTAACATCCTTAAACTTCACACTGAAATATTTTGGTTTAGCCTCAAGGAGGAGATTATTCAAACCACTACGGAAAGTACGGTATCGCTCTTTATTCTTATCCGTAGGTTTTAAAGCTTGCGACTTAAACAGTCTATCTCTTACATTCTTTTTTCGAAAAAGGTCATGCGTTATCCATGGCTTCCTCCCATAATGTTTTAGACCTTTCGAATTCTCCACTGCTCCCACTTCCTTAACCATTTCTAAAAGCTTACAATAAAAGAGTGAAAATTAAGTATTTACATCATTCTCATTTCCAAACAGAGATACCCAATCAGTATGATCCATATTATTTTTTAGTTTCAATAGGGCACTACGATCAAAAACTACAACTCTTTTACTCCGTTCAGGAGTTTCTCGCTTAGGGATAGATACCTCAAATTCTGCAAAAACACCAAAGTGGTCAGATTCCACATTTACATGAACTCTTGGGGATCTAAAAGGTGCATTTGAAAAAATACTATCCAAAAGCTTTGCAGACGTCCTAGAAACTCTAGTTGGGATGTTAATCGTTGGGAACAGACCATAAGACATTCACAAATTTAATAACTGAGAAGTCACTAAAGACTCCATATCCAGCATGTTAACATTAAAGTCACCTAGAACGAAACAAGGGTTATTACTAATTTGTACTTTTGCCAGCTGTTCATGAAAATTCTCCAAAAATTCTTGAATAAAACCAGAAGGAGGCCTATATACATTGCTAAATATGTATCAACATTATTCAATTTCAGCTTGTAATAGTAGTGTTTTACACACCGTTCCCTTATATTCACTTAGATCGTCTCGGACTCTAACATGGAGATGTTCACGAACATAAGCCGCAAGACCCCTGGGTCGACGTAACTCCCGGTTCCGAGTAAACAAAGTATATCCAGGTATATCTAACAGAGCAGAATTGTGGTCCCTCAACCAGGTCTCCGTCAAAGCAAACACATGGAAAAGATTCAGTTTAGCTAAATTCGCTAAAAAATCAAATGTCGTATTTAGGCCATGACAATTCAAATGAAAAATTCCAAAATTTTCCGATCCACCATGCCGACACTCAACATCCTGAAAATCATAACAAAAAACAAATTTAGAATCCTCAGGGGGGTCAAAAGCAGGAACCACAAAGTCCAAATTTCTATTAATACATTCATTAAAATAATTATAAAATTTACCTTCTTATTTTCCAAATCAATTATACTAAGAGCCCCCATGGGGTACAACAAGATCTCTAACCACTATCTATTAAAGATCCAAATGGCATGTGATGACGAATAGTGCATGTACCAATCACAATTAAAGATAATTTCTCAATTCTCACAACAAAAAATTAAACAAAAATAATCAAAATAAAAAAAAAACACAAAAAGAAATAAGGTATAAATTCTAAATAAAAGCAAACGAAGAAAACAATCATTATTAATCATAAAAGAGCACAATACAATCACACACGAGGGTATCCAATCGAAACTCTAACAGCCAATTAAAATTACTTAACTTTACGTCACAAACTATTAAAAAATATAATTTTTTCTTGATTAACTACATACAAGCAAAACATTCACATCTGCTTTCCGAATCGTCCTCTTTGACTACGCTCTCCATAGTCATGGCTAATAACCGGTCTAGCAAGCTCAGTAATTACATCATTCTGAAAATACTTAGCGATCGATCTGTGAGGGCGTTTGAATTGAACACAAGGTGGGAAAGATTTAGAAACCCATGCATCAAAACCTGCATCTCGTAACTGGGATCGCCTATTAAATAAAATTTCTCTAGCCCGACGTAACTCAGGGGTAGCATCATCACTAAGAAATAATTCCTTGAATGGGCCTTATTCTTTAGTTTTTTTGCACGGCGTAATAGACCAATTTTTGTTTCCTTGTCACTCAGTTCAACTTTGAAAAATTTGGCATCCTTCTTGCACTGAATAACTTTGAAGGCTGGTACTGCAGACTGTTCTAAACCCACTTTAAGAATATCTTGGAACCAAGCGACAGCAACATTTTCACTTTCGCAGCCTGCATTCCAAACAATTATGTTTTTATTCCTCTGTTCAATTTCTAGTTTAATAAGCCTATCCGACGTTTCCAAAACTGCATTACCCTGGGCCTTAGCTTTATCAACAAGAACTGATAATTGTGATTTTAAGGATGAGTTCTCATTTGTTAGAACTTCAATTCTACTATCGTGAATAGCAACCTGAGAACACTGGCTTGACTGGGTCACCTCTAATTTGGAAACACGGTCGTCTAGTGTTTTTAACTTATCGTTCATCATGTCTAGTTTTCTACCATTTTCTTGGACAGCTTCAAGTACTTTGTTAAAATTCTGTGATAAAGTTTCCGCGGTAATTTGGGTGATAGAACTTCCGGCACTAGTAGCTGTAGAATTCAACAGGTTTTCTGAGTCCTCAGCGGGACAATTACGTTTGCGATTACGACCCATACCAATTAAAATAAAGAGACTTCGCCTAATTCAAATAAGATAAGATCAATTTGCCTCAATAATGGCTAAATATCTAACATGGGTGATAGAAACGGCAACAGGGGAATATGGGCTTTGAAAATCCGTGAAGTAATCCACCTCCGCCACTGAACACTGATAACAAGCACCCTCGTGTGAACTAAGCTGTTACTCGGGCAAGAGCATAATGATAATTCTAAACATTAAACGAGACTTACTCACAAGGGGGGTGTTTGACTACCCCCGAAAATCCAAAAAACGTGCTGTTTTATAATCCTTTATATTCCAAGTTTTATAATCCAAACGTTGCGCTATTATAATGCTTTTTTCACTCAAATGTAATTACTATAGCTATTTATTGCATATATTGATCTTCACAGTACGGGAGCTAGATTCATACTGAATCACATCTAGAGTTAAAAGATCTGTTTGCATTATATACAGAGGGGAAAAGGCTTTAGTTTGTCGATACTGTTTGCCACGAAGCCTGCGATTCCGATGCAGAGTGTAACTCGGTTCATTTTCTAGATACTCTTTTAAATTTTTGAAAGCGCTGCCACCTACGTCAGAGGCAACTTTAGAAAGTGTTGTGAGGGAACTTAGACTTTCCAATTCACCAGTATTTTCATAGAAATGTTTTAAAACTTCATCCATTTTGAACGCAAACACGTAGTGTAATGTAAACTCCCTTTTTGCACACTGGAGGGTGGTGCTTGAGACGGTGAGTAGATATCAATGCGTCTTTTCTTTTGTCTAGCCGTCATCATTGGTGTTATCAAATCATTGCTTCTGCTTCTGCTAGGAGTGCTAGTATTTTCCAAGATTGATTTAAAATCTTCTTCTTCAGAGTAGAAGAAATGGTGGTGTTGTTAGAGGACTGACACCTCTACTATATTCCCTTAATTTCTTTAAAATTTGCTTTTTGGAAATAAGACTTTTGGGGAAGTTCGATGTATCTAGAAAACTGTATAGATTATTGTCAGATGAGTCTTCTACGATTTGTAAAGTCCTTTACAATTGTAAATATCACAAATTAAATCAAGTAGATTATAAGTTTTTCCCTGAATTATAATTCGTTTCCCAGTGCTATCGACTTGAACTTGATAATCATCATCACTTTCCAACATGAGATATGTTAATACTCTTTTACTCTGTCCCGATAGGTCAATGGCAATAGGTTTCCAATTGATGTTACTATGAAATTCAATTCCTTCTCCTTTGATGGTGTTGCTGCTGCTGCAGAATCTTGACGTGATGTTTCCTGTTTGGGGGTGGGGATCTGTGACGGTGGCGGGTCTCTCACGATAATGTCTATGTTTGTCCACACGACGCAGTGCATCTTGAAATAAAACTAGCTTTTTATCATCGGCAATATTTTCATCATTAATGAATTTGCTTAGCTTGTCTTTAAAGTGTTCAACTGCTGAAAGGACAAGTTCCATTGGAGTCAATTTATAGGGTTTAGCCATCTAGAGAAAACTGTTTACAAGTCCTGCGATTATTGGTAGTAAAAGTGTAAAAAAGCTACCGCCCGCTTGAAGGAGACGTTTTCTTTTAAAATCTTTTCCTTTGTTTTTGCAAGCCAAGGCATGTACAGTGGAACGATGTTGCCTTGTCTGTTGTCTAAAACCTTCTGGCAAGTGTACATTGCCCTCAGTTAAATTTAAACAAAGTTCAGATATTAGATTAATAAATTCTTTGTCAACACCATGTTTGAGTATGGCCTTCCTGATTGGGGATTTTAAAGTGCCTAGAACGGAAATTAAGCGTCCATTTTCATGTAGTTTCTTCAGTGTCATGATGGCAACTAATAGCCCTTTCTACTGTTCACTGGAAGATATACAGTAATTTCGTTGTCGAAAATATCTGTGACTACACGCAGATCCTCGGGTTTATTCTGATTAAGATCGAGGAAAATGTACCCGTAGGGCTTATTTGTCGCCTGACTGTACGCTGAAAGTAGAAATTTGGGGGCACCTGGATATATTTGCGTATTGAGATTTATTAGATAACTTGAATCATGAACAACTCGGTAGATAATATAGATGGTGCAGTTCAAAGCAAGGGTCCTCATACACTTTCTCTGATGAAACAGATTGTGTATAACTAGGTTTATGGAAATGTGTTCATGATGAGAGCGAACAGTAAACAGTTGCAGCATTTCCTGTGAGAACTGTTCAATCGATTCAGCTAAATCATCAATAATCAGCCATGAGTTTGGCTCAATACTATTGAAAACGTCAAGTCCCCGTATGAATTGTAATGGCATGGACGTGGCAGTGGCAATAGCTTTTATTTATTCATAGGACTCCTGCCAAATACTATAGCAATAGTAAATTTTCTTTGGTTTTTCCAAAAACATTATATTACAATTTTTAATTATTTTAGCTAAAAGTGTCGTTTTCCCCGACATTGAAGGGCCACAGAGAAACGACCTGAATGGTGTTTTAAATTGATATATACTGCTGCTGTTGTTGACAACGGTTGGACTACAACTAAATATAAACCATACTTGTCTAATGAATAAATAATAATTTTCTCTTAAATCTACCTAGTACGTTATTCAATGGCAGCAACAAAAACATATTTTTTTCTTTATTAACAACACTTTTTGTACAACAACAGTAGCAACAATAACAAAGCAACAACAAAAACAATTTTTTTAATTTATTGTAAAAAAAAACTTAAAATACAGCAATAGCAGCAAAGTTGAACACATTTGTAGACTAATATGAGCAAACAATATTTACAACATTTAAAAAAACGAGAGCCCCCCCAAGGTACCGCCCCAGGCCCCTAACTTTCCAAAGCAGAAGGATTGGCTGGCTACGGCTGGGACCCTCCAGTCCCCGGGGCCGAAGGCCGGTGGCGCGGGAGAGGCTGGAAAGAACGGCCCGTTGCGGCGGGAAACAAAATCTGTATACAATAGCTGCTGCTGCAGTAAAAGTTAAAGAATGACGATGACGATTGCAATGGAATAAAGATTATATTGAGAAACTGTTGTTGTCCCCCAACCACCAAGTACTATTTTTTTTTGAATTGAAGTTAATTTATTCCGACAGAGTTGGTTTCGACAGTCCATACATTCAACTCGATCTGAAATGCGGTAGTGGCCATGGGGGAGTACCCTTACACCATTCTCGAGCACATAGACCTTGTCGGATATGTATGGCATGGCATTTTTTCCACTCTAACAGTATAGCTCTTATATTGTAGAGAGCAAATTGCCATTACTTTTGCTCTTGGCACAAGACAACTGTCCACATAGTTTATATAGACACTAATGTTGACATTATTTTTTACAAGGTGGGTAGGCACCCCTTTGCACGCTTGTTTTACATCCTTGCCATGTTTTTCACGCAGTATACTTTGGGACCAGGGAACACCCCATTGGATATTATGCCTGGTGTTTCACCAACTCGAGGTAGATGCTCTCATTCCAATTCGTGTAATCCATCCGCGGGCCAATGTGAACACTATTTTCCAAATCCTCCAGTAAATTCCCGATTTTAACTTTTATCAATAGAAAATCTGTGTCCCGATAGTAAACTTGAACCTCCCCCTCCCTTGGCCATTGTATCTTGCACACATTGTAAAAGAAATAAAACATGAGTTTCTTAGAAATTTCAAGTACTTAACTCCCCCCGCCCCACGATTTTCTTATTCAGATATTCTTATTCAGAACATCATTTCTCTTTTTTCTGTGTAGCAGAACCATATTCGGGTCTATGGCCGTGAATGTTGTAAAGTTAGGGTCAGCAACAATTCGTGCACATTCTTTGGGGCATGATACGACGTCAAAACGTGATCTGTTTCGGACGCTTTCACACATTTTTCGAAAAGCTGAATTTAAAGTGAGTTTATTCATTTCTTTTTGAACTTTACTTTTTGCCTGTGAACGTTTACTGACAAAGGTGTCAATAAACGTCTTCAAGTAGGCTTTCTGATCGAATTGCAGGGCCGTATGTATTTTTGTGACCCTGAAATCATTGGTCACCATCCATCGCAATAGCCCATGTTGAACAACAATATTCTGTTTAGGGTCCTTATCTGAAATTAGTTTTTGCTTGGAGGGGGTCCAATGCATGCCAATATCCTCGACCAAACACCGATTGTATGGACTCAAAGACTCCCTGGTCACCGGTCTATTGACACACGGAAAAATAAAAATTTTAAAGTGTTGTGGAGTTCCAATGGTATGTGTACGTTAATTTCAAAAAGCCATCCTTGAGGATCGTTTTCCTCGACGGTGTGAATACCGGGGATGGAACAAGGATTGTCGAGCCATTTGTAATTGCCACAAGGTAAACTATAGTGAGACTTCACCGAGGTGTATAGTGAGTTCATGTCAAGAAAAACAGAGTTATGCCCACTTTGATCCGTTGTTAGGATGCGATCCCCATGAAAAACATAGCCCCCCTCATAGATCTTTTTAAAAATAGGTGTTGATCCACATCGGTGATCAAACCTATTTCCTCCCTACTGATTTTAGAATAAAGATCATGACGAGGTGCGGTGTTGAAAAATAATAACGAATATATAGCCCGAATTCTGAATAGATTTGATCTGAGTTCTTGCAGACAATGTCTAAGAGAGTCAGTACATTGCTTGCCAAGTACATTCTACAATAATCCCAACCATTTTTACAACCACCCTTAACCCATACCTTTTGGCAAATTCATAGTCCTCGACAGTATATTCACTATCGGTAAGTGAATCATAGAATGTTTCAATGGGAGGGAGTTTCTCCTCACTTAACCTTGCACCAGAGTAGTAATAGTCATGCGCATATATGCCTTTACAAATCAGTAAGTTATACATTTCACTGTCTGGAAAGCGTTGTTTAAGCATAGGGAAACTATCAAAATTGTCACTTTTCTGTACCTGAATTAGTTGGCTCAGAGTCTTGGGGGAAAAACTATTTGAATCTAAAAAACGGATTTTATTCCAGCACATATGCCCATTATCCACTGCCTGCCAATTGAATTCTAAGACCAATAGCTTCTCAGCAGATTTGGGTATAATATTGTAGGTAAATGAGTTATTTATCTATGGACTATTTACACCCCCACCCTCCCTGTTTATACGCGCTAAGGCCGGTAAAATAAATTTCAAATCGTAATTTGAATTGTGAATGAAAACTGGTATAAAAAACTGTTGGCTTACATTCACATTGCACGATTGGTGTGCTACGCCACAAAAACTACAACCCCCTGAGGATATTTCTTGCCATAAGTGATCATGATCCCTAACTTTCGCCTTCCCTCCCCCTTAGTCATTTTTCCCCTAGTCCTTTTCCCTTAGTCCCCTCTTCAAATTCCCCCTTACATTCCCAGCATATTTTCTTATTTTTAATGGCCAGGCGATCCTCTGATGATATTATCATTGGGTAGTGTGTTTTTCGCAAACGGGAGCCCCATTTGCAGTGACAATTAATTTAGTCAATGCTTTGATCATGCAATCATTCTCGTCCAATGTCTTTACTATTTCTAACAATCGCATAGTGTTAGTGCTGTCTCTTTGGGCATGGGTATAGGAAACTGTAATAACTAGATGTTCTTTGATATGATTTGGAAATTGTGATTCGTTCACATATGTGAGCTTAGATTCAATGTCTAAACTCATTTTATCACTTAGCATAAGTGTATTCTGAAAATTTCTAAATAATAAAATTGCCCGGTCACTGGAAACTGTCTCAACCGATTGATAGCCATGTCTTTTGCAGTGTTTCATGAGATTTTGTAACTTTAATTCGGTCCAAAATCTAGAGAAACACATTGAGCAGTAGTGTCGTACTCCGCATCCCTTCTTACCCTCCCCCAGAACTCTACTAATATCCGTAATGGGATTGAAATGGCCAATTGAATTGTGTTCACTAGGCGGTGTATACAGCAACCAAACCCAGTGTTTCACAGATTCAATAGATGGCGCTCTTACTGGGAATATTAAACCCTTTTTATGAGAACGCGCACCCTCTTGAAATTCTGTTTCGTACTGTAGCACAGTAACACTAATATTTAAATGTGCGTTAGACCGTTTAAAAATACCTATCGCCCAGAGTGTTACATGGAATTGTTAGGTTAAACAAGAGAAATCTACTCGGGGAAAATCAGACCCTTCTTTTCCATGCACAGCCCAGTGGTCCAAATTTTTCTTTGTAGCTTCATTTTGTAGAGGTCGAAAAGCTGATATGAGAAATGCGTACATGAAACTTTTTTGGCCTGTTTCGAAACAGATTCGTTGAACGCCTTTGCATCCTTCTAAATCAGGATTATATTTTAATTCAATAGCCCTCTCCCCATGTCCCCCTCTTAAAATAAAACCTGTTTTAAATTTACATATATTTACACTTAAATTTTCAACAAATGAAACCACCGAACCACTACCATTCTCATTGTAATTGTCGAGATGCGTGACCACAGTGCTGACCCAATCCATGAAAACATTCTCATAATTTTCCAAGCGAATGTACACCACCAACATTTCTGTGTGCACATAGTGATCATAGACCTCCCCATGACTTTCATTTAATTAAAATATTTTTAAAACAATTGAGGCCTTAATGGAGTTCCAATCCCCCCCCACTGTTGAATTCAGTTTTCTAGAAGTGCACGAATTTTCCCTGCATATTCATGAATAGTATCTATGGGGTCGGTTATTATATCCCCCGCCATCAGTGTATTAAAGGGATCGCCAAATGTTGCTGTGAAAACATCTATTGTATACAGAATTGAATTTGTATGCTGAAATTCCGGTAGCATTGAGAATTGTGTATCATTACCTAAGCCCCCTCCCCCTTGTATATCATCACTACCTAAACCCCCTTCCCCTTGTATATCATCACTACCTAAACCCCCTCCTCCTTGCATATCATCACTACCTAAACCCTCTCCCATTGTATATCATCACTGCGTATACCCCCTCCCCCACTTTGTTCAACAATAGGGCTGGTGCGTGTACTAAAATCCCCCAGTTCGCTTAACATAGCCTCTAGTGCGTTAGGGCTATGTGAGTCAATCCAATCGAATTCATTTTCATGTTCAATTAAATTTGATTGAACCGGGACTAAATTCATTAATTCTGAGGGGGGAGGATTCTCATTTAACTCACGAGTAAAATTATCTAAAATTTGCATGGTATTTGGACTCAACCATGGTAAATCACTCTCTAAACTAGCTACATTGTCTTGTTTAGCTGTGCTATTGTTTACATCTAAAGAATTACTATCACCAATGAAATATTGTCCCAATAAATTATTCGTCCATTCCGTGTCATTGATAATGTTAGCATGTGTACCATCTAAATTATCACTACCATCATAACATCCCTGTAAAAATTTACCATATCCTTCACCGTTATATGATGGCGTTTCAACAATGTCACGAAACTGCAATGGCGCTTCAATTTGAATCATTTCATCAATGCGGTCATATGATACGTGACTTGCTTCTTTGGGTGGGGGGAGGGTAGTGATGGAACCGTTCTAAATTATAAAGAAAACAGCCATTTAATTTCAACGTGTATAAATCACACTATTTTTGAAGAAGGTTGAAAATTGGATTAAAACTAAAGGAATCAATTGTCCTTTGTTGACACATTGACGGTTATGAGAGGTAACAATGCCTTTCAATCACAGCTACTACTGTATTTGCAAAGCGATAGCTTAACCATCACATATCGATTCCCTAATTTGTTTACTATCTCAAGGTTGAATGGCTGAATGAAAAGTGTAAAAGAGATATTTCAATTCTAGGCTATAAACAATGTCACCTCATCCCCCTACTGCCCCTCCCCCAAAGAAAATGCTTAAATTGTGCCCAAGTTCTTTCCAACTATTGCAAAGGGGCGTCTTCCTATTTTCATTATAGCGATAAAATAAAAGTGTGTATATATCAAGGTTTCATGGAATAATAATCATTGAATATAAATACTCGAAAAGTACCTTTTCTGCATCAGAACGGAAACAGTTTTCTAAGAAACTTAATTACCTGAACGACCGAAAAAGATGAAAATATTTGTAAGTCTCAAGCAAAATTGAATTACTGACTTTTTAACGTCGTTTTAAATTACATTTGTTTTCTCCCAGTGTCAATTAAATTCATGCCTCATATGTTTTCTTTTGAAACTATGAACTGTAAACTAATCAGATTACACACATGTTTACGGCTAAGGATGAAGACATCAGACCATGGCAGATCTGAGATAATAGACAGCCTGTTTAATTATCATCTCTCTCACCTAATTATCAAAATATTACACTCTCCGATTTAAACAGTCGTAAGACTTTACCTCAAACAGAATATTAGAATAATGAGATGTATATTTCCTTCTGGTAGAAAACATCTTTAGTGAAAATATCGATAAAATTTTAAACTTACATTCGCTTTTTGCAACATCGTCACGCCCTTAGCCATTTCGTCTTCTTGTATAAGGGCCCTTGCATTCTCTCCTGGCGCATATGACCTGAAAGAGCCAATGTAGTGAATTACAGAGGGACGTACGGGATTCTCATCTTCAATTCGGGCATTTTTCTCGAGGGGAGGGCCCATTGTTCAAAAAATCAATCCTTAAAAACAATTTACATTATAGTTTCCTTTAAAAAAAAACATTTTTACAACTTTTGGCAGGATTTATCTTTGAAACGAGCTAGTTCTTATAGTCTCCCCCGCCATTATAAAACCCTCGAAATGTTAATATATATAGGCATGAAAGCACATTCCCACTATAATTAGACAGAAAAATCTCGTTAAGACAGTTTATAGGACTAGATTTATATCAAAAAACAGTAACATCAAAATTATCCTTAAGTAGAAATAATATTATAGTTTCCTTAACCAAAAAAATCAATTTTATAACTTTTGGCGGAATTTTATCTTTGAAACGAGCTAATTCTTATATCCTCCACCCCATTATAAAACCATCGAAATTTTATAAGTTCTAGAAATAAAGGCATGATAACAAAGTTCCAGTATATAAGCTTAAAATTAGATAGAAAAGGATCGTTAACATGCAAACATCATGTAGGCCTAAAATTTATACCAAAAGACAGTTTCAAAAGCTAGCCTAGTAGAAAATATATGCGATCAGATAAAAAAAAAATACTAGCCGGTTTTACACTTAACATAGACTTCATGCAACCCCACCTCCTCTAATGTGTAAATATATACCCTGAATTTGAATATATTGGAGGGGGACTAAAATTCATTTCCGACAAAAAGAATGATTATATTCGGAAAGAGCATAGAAAAAAGGGACAACGAGTTGTAAAACCACATTAGTCATTAATGTGATTTGGTAAAAATTTATCAAGTAAATATCTCAATTAATTATTTATAAACAGAACTCTATAATTTGTTATAATTTGTGTTGCAATAAGTTCTAAATCCATTGTATTTGATGTTCGCTCCATAAAGCTTTGAATCAAAGTGTTACTTTAGCCTCGAAACGCGAACAATATAAGCAAAGTCTCAAGATGGAATTGTGATGTATGAGAAATTACGTAAATCCATGCTAATGAATTTTCCAGAAGTCTGCTCTGATGTCACCTTGTTATCCCAGTATTCCAACCGGTTATTGACCTAGAAAGAGGCTCGTGATACTGTAGGCCTCTGATTGGCTGTCATCTTGTTCGTACCGTTGTTCGTACCGTTAGTAGGTCAATGATCTTGTATAGTTAGAAATTAGAGAAGCCTCCCTACTCTTGGGACCCTGTCTATTTGCTCCTGTGACTGTAAGTAAAATTCATCTGAGTCACTAGTATCTCCATCAGTTGGTTCTACAGGGGCATGTACTACATTAACTGATACCCATAGCTTTCTGAACTTTTTAGTCACAAAATGAGCGATTAGTATTTTATTATTAATACCTTTCCAAAAAAAAAAAACTTAGCACCTTCCTTATTCATCATGAGCTGTACTTCCTCTCTATGTAACCAATACTTCCTGCCTGAGTAAACAAATTCTATATCACCTAATGTCATTCTTCCAACCCCTGGGAATTGAGTTTCTGAAATTCCTAATAAACCCAGTTCAAATCGTCTGAATTTGTCAGTCAAAATGTCGATACGATAGTTATTTTTAACGTCGAAACTTTCCAATTTTCAATTTTCCGGTTTTTTAAATCATTGAAATTATTTTCAGCACTTGGCGATGTTCTTCTATAAACAAGAGTTGAAATCCTGCACAGACATTCTCAAACACATTACCTCCGACTCATTATATATTCATGTCTAAAAAGATTATGCTACTATGGGGAGGCAATATAAATTAGCTAGGAAGAGATTTTTAAGCCCTAAAGCGCCCACCAAAACAGACCAAGCCCAGAAGAATTATCCACTAATCAGAATCTTGTGCGAATGATGCGTCTTTTATTTTAATTAATGAAAAATAACAATTTTTTTAACTGAAAGTAAGGAACGACGTTAAAACTTAAAACGAACAGAAATTATTCCGCATATGAAAGGGGCTGTCACCTCCTCAACGCCTCGCTTTTTACGCTGAAGTTTTGTATTGTTTAAAAACATAGAGTTGTGAGAAAGTCAAACTTTAGCGTAAACAGCGAGGCATTGAGGAGGGGACAACCCCTTTCATATACGGAATAATTTCTGTTCGTTTTAAGTTTTAACGTCGTTCCTTACTTTCAGTTAAAAAAAAAATGTTTTTTTAGCAAAAAAAACCTTATATACCCCCGGGGCATAACTTAAAACCCATGCCCTGAGGGTTTTGGGGGAGTGACCTCCTCAAAAACATATTTTCTACCTGGAAATCAACTACGCTGAATAAAATGGCTATCTCAAAATTTTGGTTGGATGTGTCTCGGGAAATGGTGGGCTTGGAAGGGGTGTTAGCTGCCTTCCATTTACTTTCGACTATTAAAAAGGGCACAAGCCACTCCAATTTCCAATTGAATGAGCCCTTTTCGAAGTTTCTACGACAAATTCTTGGATACAAAGTACACTGGTCTAAAGGAAAAAAAATAATGAATAATACATTGTGGCACCATCGTTCTTTACTTAAGCAGCGCCATTACGCTGCCTAGGATTAAATAGAAAAAACAAGTTTTTCAACTAAAAGTAAGGACCTATATTAGAACTTTAAACAAAGAAAATTTTTCCATATTTGAGGGGGCTTCCCCCTCTTAAACCCCTCTCTCTTTACGCTAAAGTTTGACTTTTTTTTCCCACTTCCTTAAGAAATACTTCATAAAAATTTGGGCCGCTTAATTAGAACGAAAAGCTTTATCAAAGCAATAGAGACGTTAGTTTAATGAACAACGGATTTAGGAGGGTGCAGCCCAACTCATATCTTAACTAATTTTTGTCTTTTTCAACGCTGTTCTGTACTTTAAGTTGAAAAAACTGTTTTTTTAAAATTTTGATTTCTGATTGTCAATCAACTCTTTCCGGAAAATCCGGCTCCCTCAATGTGGTTCCAGGCATCATCCCCTCTCCCCATTCTGCACCCACTGACATTCTTCCATAACAGGTGATTGGAAATAATGAAAAAAAAACTTATTATTCTTATTAAACGGCCATTGTTTTTCAGGAGTCGTTCTCAAGGAATTGGGACACAAGTCAAAACTTTAGCGTCAACAGCAAGGTCTTGGGGAGGGGGCGACCTCTTTCATATACGTAATAATTTCTGTCCGTTAAATTTTAATGATGGTCCTACTTTCAGTTGAAGAAACTTTTTTTTAATTTAATTTCTGATTGCTTTTAAATAACACCGGGAAATCTAGCCCCATTCTCCATGAAAAATTCCTTCAACCACGGAGAAATTCAACCATAGAAAGTTGTCTTCACGTAAAAATATTCCCCTTCCCCTCTCCAGGGAAGTTCCCCCAAAACAATTCCATTCTAGCTGAAAATTCCGCCCAGAAAATTTCTTCCGGATGATCTCAGAAGAAAATTTTTTCTTAGCTCACTTTCATTTGAAAAAGACTATAATTTCTGATTGTTTTTAAAATCATACCAGTAATCTCCTCGGTGGAAAAGTTTCCGAGCAAAAAGGCAGCATAAGGGTATTTTCCAGCAAAGCTTTTTGGGGGGAAGGGAGGGGTACAAAAGAAACTTTAAAGAACGCATCAAAAATGTGAAATTGATATCTACTCCCTTACGATTTCTGGGAATATTTCTGGTCTGCGCTGTTATTATAGAAGTAAAAATTAGCACTAAACCCATAAATGAGTAGAATTTATTCCGTACAGGAGGAGGACTGTCCCTTCCTCATCCACACCTTCACCTCAAGGTCGCAGTTCTTCTTAATGATGATGGTTGCTCAATGAAAAAAAAAATACTACTACCAATTTTGATAATTTATTCTGTTAGGAATACAAAGCTGTTAGATATTTCAACTATTATGCAAGGGTTCTGAAATGCCACATAAATTTTGTTTCTACCAGATTTATACTTCTGTTGATGGATAACGAAGAACACCAGTGTCCAGCCACCAACTCGTGAAGTTCCTAACTCGTGAATAGGCCAAATCTGAGGTAAATTACAGCTGGTATTTGAGAAAGACTGACCAAAACAAAACGTTTGCAGTCAACAGTCATCGCGGCAGTGGCCACTGCTGCTATTTTTACTCCTGCTGCCACCTACCTTCCCTTATTGGCATGTCGCCGGGGTCTAGTTGTATAATAGAAATCTCAAAACAAAAATATAAAAATACAAGGGAGCGTCATTCATCCAGGGCGGACTGGAGCCCCCTTGCCCCTCTCCCCTTATCGGAGCCCATGAATGTTTCACCACTATATCCTTAACCTTAGTAAAAGTAGTAGTCGTAGCAATGGTAATTGCAGCAATAGTGGTTACATCGCCATAGTGCCTTTTGGCTAGTTCAACATCCCTCTCAACATGCCCTTGGTCAATTGAGCCTCCCTTCATCCTTTCCCTAACGTTCTAGTTTAATATTCTCAGTCATTCCTGAGTTTCCCCCTTTTGACAACCTGTATGCACATAACATGTTTATATTTAGTTCAGCACTCCCCTCAAAATTGTCTGGAAGCTTCACTTGAATGCACTTGGTGTTTTTGAACACCAAAGGTAAAACTTGCCCTCTTTCCCAATAACAAATACTATAACAAAACAATGGGCAAATTGCATAGCTTACAGTCCTCGCTCTGACGGCTGGGGGGGATGGTTGACATCCCCAACATCACTAGAGACATAGGTACTGAACCTTTCAGCTATGCTGAACAAAATGTCTATCTCCCAATTTTGATTGAATGTGTTTATTGGCTTAGGAGGAGGCTGCTTGCCCTCTAGTCACTTTCGACTCATAAAAAGGGCATTAGAACTTTTAATTTCCAATCGAATGAGCTCCTTTAAAAGTTTCTATGATAATGCTGTGCTGGGTATGGTATTGCTTATATGCCCTTTTGAAAACTTGCATTCATATTGTTTTTTTTTTTCGTTTAATTGAAACTTTCCCTAAACATTCCCTGAAAATTTCACCTTGATACCCTTAGCCTCATTACTTACAGCAATCGTGGTAGTAGTATTAGTAGTGTACACATAGCGCCTTTTGGTTATTTTAAAATTCACCACAAGACAACCTGAAAGTTCCCACTTAATAATATAAGCCGTTCCTGAGATATTGCTGTTACACCCTTTTGACAATCTACATGCTCATGGTTCTTTTTGATTTAGTTCAACATCCGCCTAATCGTATCTTGAAAGCTTCACTTTAATACCCTTAGCTGCAGTAGCAGAAATAATTATAGTAGCAGTAGCAATAGCAGCAGTTTTGCGTTTTTCAACATCCCTCTTAACACACGCTTAAATTTTCAACTTAATAGCATAAAACACTCCTAAGGTATTGCTTATGCGTCCTCTTGACAACTTGTATGCGCCTAGTGTGTTTTGTTTCAGTTCAACACTGTTTCAAAATTCCCCAAAATTTTCGCCTTAATACCCTTAGCTTTAGTAGCAGTTGGAATAGTAGTACCAATAATAATAGTAGTAGCAGTAGTAGTAGTAGAAGGTCAGTTGAACATCCCCCTCATCATTCCGTCAGGGTTTCATACAGTAAGCCGTTTGAGGTTTGATACGGTAAGCCGTTCCAAAGATTTTGTTAATACGCCACTTTTGAAAAACTGTATGCACATAGTATGTTTTGGTTTAGTTCAACTTTTCCCGCAGCATTTCCTTAAGTTTTCAGTTCATTATAGTCAGCTTTGGTAGTAATCGCTAAGGAAGCAGTAGTTTTAGTGGTAGTAGTAGTAGTTGTAGTAGTAGTAGTAGTAGTAGTAGCATGCAAATATCGCCTTTTTGGTCAATTGATCATCCTCCTCCTCATTTCCTGAACGTTCCAAATAAAGACACTCAGTCATTACTGAGTTACGCCCTCTTGACAATCCGTATGCACATAATGTGTTTTGAGTTAGTTCAACACTCCCCTAAACATAATCTGAAAGGTTTGCCTGAATGCCCTATGTCTCTTTGGACGCTAAAGGTCAAACATGCCCACCTTTTTCAATAACAAATACTACATATAAACAATGGGTGAATTGCATAGCTCACAGCCCTTGCCCCGAGGGTTGTGTGGGGAAAGGAGGGGGAGGGTTATATCCCCAGAGACATGGCTACAGGACCCAGTGGTGTCGTTGGGGAAGGCTAAGGGGGGGGGGGCAGTTGTCCCCCCAAAAAATTGGAAAAGAACTAAAATTTATTAAGTAACTTCAAAACTGTTGCTCGTCTTAAGTTTCAATTTAGTTCTTCACATCGAGCAGATAATTCTTTTTAATTAATCCTTGCTCGTTTTAATATAAAAACGTAAAAAATAGAGGTCCGTTACACTTCCTAATATGTCCCACACTAATATTTATGGAAATATACCGCCTTTGAAACCTTAAGATCAAGTAAATAGGTGAAAGTAGTTAATAGCAAAATTACGAAAATGTACTGTCCTTCCTGTTTCACCACGTTTGCTCAGGTCACATTTATTTCCCTGATATTTAAGCTTTTTTCCCTTCCTAAATTGTATTACTTCAAGATTAGATTTTCTTGTTTTAAAACTTTAAAAAGTGGATATGAAAACACTTTCTTAATCTGCAAATAGGAAAGAAATAGAATCATAGAAGAATAAGAAAATACAGTGTAAAAAAGAAAATTGGATTTCCAACAAAATTTTTTGCAGGACTTTAAACAAGAGAGAAGGCCTATTAGACTTCTCTCCTGCGTTGGCAAAGTCTACGAGAGCATCCCCAATAAAACACTTTATCAGTACCTGGAATCAAATGACCTTCTAGGCGATCGCCAATATGAATTCCGCCGGAAACGATCAACATTAGACTGCCTAGTGGCCCAGTATCAGGAGTGGATAGAACTTTTGGCAATGGGATACGAAATCAGGCTATTATCCTTCGACATTATGAAAGCCTTTGACAGAGTATGGCACCGTGGCCTGCTAAGGAAACTCTATGCGTATGGTGTTCGTGGATGTCTGTTAAAAGTGATCGAGAGCTTTGTTTCCGATCGTTCACTGCGGGTTGTTCTCGACGGGTTTATTACCCGCGAATATCAGTGAAAGCAGGGGTACCCCAGGGCAGTGTCTTGGGACCTACGCTTTTCCTTATCTACATAAACGACATGGGAGACAACCTCGCAAACCCTCTACATCACTTTGCTGACGATTCCACGACACACTCAGCCGTCCCTAAACACGAAGACCCAATACAAGCCTCCCTTTCCCTACAGATGGATCTTTTGAAAATTGAAAAGTCGTCTGATGCATGGATGATCAACTTCAATGCATCGAAAACAAAGGAGCTTCTAATTACCTGATCAAAGCTGCCACGTGAACACCCCAGTTTCATCTTCAAAAATGAAGCTATAAAGAGAGTCGACGAGCTTCGTCTACTGGGGATTCATTTCTCCACCGATCTCTCTTGGAACAACCACCTTGATCGGGTGAGAACCTCCTACGCAAGAAAGCTGGGAGTTACTCTTCGCTGCAAAAACCTTCTTCCATCAAGCTCGATCATCCCACTCTACAAGCCTTGCATCAGACCCATTTCGGAATATGGATGCCCGCTAAATGCTGGTGCTCCGAAAACGCTGTTGGCACCACTTCAGAAGATCCAGAATAGGGCAAATAGGGCAGGCTGCGCCTCTACACAAGAATCGCTCCAGTCCCTAAATGAAAGGTTTGATGTAGCGTCGATGGCTGTTTTCTACAAGTACATGAATTCGCCTCCCTCAGACGAGCTCTCTCGAATTGTGCCCCCATTTGTCCAGCCGACAAGGCAGACACGAAAGCACACAGCTCGGTCCAATTATCTAAAGGAGGATACGCCGAGAACCGAATACTTGAGGAACAGCTTCATCCGGCGTTGCACTTCTATCTGGAACGATCTTCCTGGGGATATTATCCCTGCAAATCCCTCTGTTGACACCTTCAAAAGAAGGTTCAATAGACATTTAAAACCTCGAGGTCATTGAATGAGGTAAATGAATAGCAGCATATCAGATACTTTGAAGTACCTGGCGCCGTGAATATTGGAATTAAAAAAAAAAAAAAAAAAAGTCGAAAAAAACATCCAATTTTATTGTTGAAACTGTGATTCCTGTTTGAAGTCCAACAAACTACAGAAATTATCAAGATTTATATGCTTATAACTTTGGTGCAATTTAAAGCAAATTTGTGTGCAAAATTTTTTATATAAACACATAAAATTATGTACAAACAGTTATTGGATCAAATAAAAATAAGAATTTTGACAAGAACAATCTTTAACATTATACCTTACAAGATCATTTCTGTGGTATGATTGCTCAGATTGCCCTTCTCTGAGTTGGAGAAGGATCGGTTTTGGCTTACGTCGGAACTTGGTTCTGAAGGACAGTTCCTGGCTGCTAGCATGGCCAGTTGGAATGATATAGATGCAATCCGAATGGCTGTGCAAGTGCTGATCCTTGTGATATTTCTGATTGCCATGGATATAAGATATGACTTATATTCACTATATGTAAATCAGGGTTGCCACCATCATCAAATATGACTATTTTACAGGTAATTCAATAAACAAATTTCAATTCACGTTTGTAAATCCGACATTTTTGTTTCGCAGCAAGTAGCAAATGCAGTAATGAATAGGGAATTCCAATAAGGCCCTAAGTATTCAGTTACAACAATTTTCAACTGTTGGAATTCTAACTTTTTTTGAATTTTATATTTTTTTACAAAGTATAATAAGAAGGATACAGTGAATATGATTTCCTGAATGAAAAAGAAATCATCGAAAAAGAAAATAAGACTTAGTGATTTGTATAATAATATTTGTATTATAGCCAGATAGGTCAAATCAGTTGTAGCTTGGTCATGGAATTTGGTAGGGGAGGGGGATAATCCACTCCAGGAATCACGTAATTGTTTAAATTTTTACCTTCAATTTTTAATCGAAACTCCAATATAGCTCCGAAATCCCTTATTTGTAATTGAAACGCCTAATACGCTGATAAAGTCCTATTCCTTATGTTTTGGATCCACATACTAAATCATAAACGTGGAACTGCCTCTATGTATAAAAACATTCTGGGTACCCCCTATTTTCGCTTTTCTAAATGTAACTACTTCCAAGAAAGAATGGACATAAATGCCCTTAGGATTATTACTGTTATTAGTCGAATTTTCCGTAACGCCAGCGCTAGTTGTTGGACATTTATCTCTGCTTTAGCGTGCTGTACTAAATGTCTGCTGAAACCCCCCATACCCTGATTTATACAAAAAAAATTGCTAATGTTTCTAGATTTTGCTTTTATTACAAACAAAGATACAAAGGAGAAGGCGATTTTCAGACTCTAAATGTCAATTTTTTCCTTCCGATTGGCATCCCCTGCAAGTTGTCATTAACATAAGGTTTCTGCCGTAATGATGCGAAGAATCGTTCAAATTTCTGGATATTCTTTCTCAAACAATGCCCAGCATTTAAGTTATTAGCTTTAAATTTTTTTTAATAGTTTTAAGTTATAAATATGGTAGCTTTTTTAAATAAGGATGAAATTTACGGGGGAGCATTTTCCGTGGAGGAGAATTTTCTGCGGGGGTGGAAAGTATTTTCCAGGGAAACTTTGTTCGCAGAGTTTTTCACTGGGAATTTCACTGGTTATCGCATTGGTAAAAGGATTTTGTTTTCATTATAATACGAGAAATCGGAGAATAGTAAAGTAATTTTTGGATGCAGTTGGGATAAAACAGTGTAAGGTTTAAGAAAAAGGGAATTAATCAATGCTGGTGTCTTTTTTTTATAACAGAATGAAGAAAGAAAAACAAGTCACATTATAGTTTTAAGGTAAAAAAATATCAATTTTCTTCAGCTTGCATGGTTTCCAATTCGAATTGACAGCAAATATTCACCAACAGAGTCTAGTGCTGACTCTTACTTCTCCGGGGTCAATTCTTTATCAACTGTTGATCAACAGCTTTTTGTTGGACCACATAAACGCTTAAAAAAAACTAAACTAAATCAATTATTTTTTCAGTAGGCATCAAGATATGGTTAATTGTAGAAAAGCCCAAAACAGATAGTCCGAGTAATTGAGAGGCAAATCTGGGATATGCCCTTTTTAGGATTGTATAAAAATTATGTCATTTCATTTTCTGATAGATAAGTCTATCATCCATCATGGGCGCCCATAGGCTGAATTTTAGGGGGGGGCTTCCCTGGTCTAATAGCCAGAAGGCAAATAGCCCCCCCTCCCCACTCACACACGTCATATTTGCCCTAAACACATCTGATAGAAATTTTAAGATGGCCATTTGTTGTCGTAGAAACTTCAAAAAGGGCTCAGTCGGTTGGTAATTGAAAGGGCTAGTGCCTTCTTTAATAGTAAAAAGTGACGGGAGGGTAACCACCCCCCACGCCTATCATTTCTCCAAACACTTCCAGTCAAAATTTCGAGATAGTTGTTTTGTTTGACGTAGTTTAAAAGTCGAGAAATTACGTCTTTGAGGATGAGAACCCCCCACAGTCCTCAGGGCAAGGGTTGTAAGGTATGCCCCAAGGGCATTTGAGGTTTTATGGAAACGGTGGTCGTGCAAACTTCGGAGGGGGCTCATTGGATTGGAAATCGGAGCCGTTTTTAAGACTCAAATATGTCGGAGGGCAGCTATACCCCCCTCCACGTCATATTTCCCCCCAATGCATCCGATAAAAATTTTAAGATAGCCGTTTGTTCAAAAATAGTTCAAAGATCTCATAATACAGCCTTTGGGGTTGACACAACCCCCCGAAGTATGAGGACAAGGGTTTTAAGTTATGACCCGGGGGGATTTAAGGTATTTATGAAGAGGTGGTCTTCTGAACTTTAGAGGAGACTCATTTGATTGGAAATACATAGTTCTAGTTCAATTTTAAGAGTCAAGCATGATGGAGAGGAAATAGCCCTCCCCCCCCCTCTCCCTGTTGTCCTCTTTTCCCCAAACACATTCGATCGAAATTGTGAGAGAGCCATTTTGTAGCCAATAGTCCAAAGAGACTATAATAATGTCTGCAGTAATTAAATATAAGAGATATCTGGGCGGAAGTTGAACTAAATCAAAACAAACTATGTGCATGAAAACTTTCAAAAAGGTGACAAAGCAATATCTCAAGAACAACTTATATTATTAAGTTAGATTTTTAAGAGTAAATTGTGGCGGATTTTGAACTAGCCAGAAGGCACAATGTGTCTACTTTCAGTAATACAACTACAGTTAATGTAACTAATGACGCTAAGAGTATTAAGGTGAAACTTCTAGGAAGTGTTTAGGGGTTGTTCCAATTAAACGAAAAAAACTGTATACATGCAGGTTTTCAAAAAGGCATATAATATCATAGGCAGCACCACTTTATAATAGCTAGAAATATCATTGAAACATTTAAAGAAGCTAATTCGATTCAAAATTAAAAGTTCTAGCATTCTTTCTAAGAGGAAGAAGAGATTGGAGGGTAATCAACCCGTCTCTCAAGCCGATTTATTTCCTAAACACATCTAGTCAAAATTTTGAGACATCTATTTTGTTCAACATTGTAGAACGTCTAGCAACTGTGTCCTTAGGGGTATTGTACCGTGAGTAATATGTGCTATATTTAAAATATAAAAAAAATAAAATTCTTTCCTTCTAAGGATGCTTCCAATATAAATGCCTCGCAGCATTCTAGACGTTTCGTTTTACAGACCGACTATTAAATCAAGGAAGACGGTTTGAATTTTGCTAAAATACTTGGCAATAAAAAATCACGAGACAATATATTATTCAGGAAGTTTCAAATTATTATAGGAATATGAATGTTTAATCATCAAAATATTGAAAATAAATTATTGGATGCGCAGTTAGCATAATGAGTTTAGTTTGTAAACATAATGACAATGTAGCGGCCCCTCCACAGGAGTTGAGCCAATCGTGAAATAGCTCCCACGACACAGAATCAGGATTTAGGATATATAGTGATGAAAAGTGTTTTTCGCTTCATTGTCATTATTATATGGGAATTATGATGACAGACATTATGTTCCTACCATTCTGCGAGCAATAATGAAATTATTATTCTGACTGAAGTGAAGCCTTGCTCATATACATACATTGTTGTATACCTGAAATGTAAGTCTCAATAAAACCATTACTTTTCTATCTGTGTTGTTTTATTTATATGCCTGTACCTCACCGCAAAGTAGATAACTAGTTCAAATGTCTCCATTGGAAACGCTCCTAAGGGATCGGATAATCCTACGAAGTTTGATTACGCTCCTGGATTGTCGGCTCCCCAGCCTAATTAATCACCTGACAAGGCAATTCAAACCTAGTACTTTAATCCATTTTTATTTTCTTCCATAGGAAGTGGCACGGTCACCCATTTATCTTACTCCCCATTACAAGTGGTGTAATCTTTAGCGGCACGAGGTAATCATAGCGGCACAAGTTTAAAATAGTAACGGCGTGGTAAAACCTAAGCGGCACAAGTGGAGCAATTCTATAACGGCGCAGTTGGCGCGATCCTTAATAATACAGCGTAAATCCTTAATGGCACAAGTGACACGGTCATAGGGGGTACAGGGCCGACAACCATTGAAACTCACGAACCAATAAAATTCCCCTGGCAGAACTGGCGCAGCCGGTAGTAAAATTCCCACAGCAGAACTGCCGGTATCTGAAGCTAATTAAGCAAATTCCCCCTGCAGAATTAAGCAAAATTCCCCGGCAGGACTGGCGCGGTCAGTCTTTATTGCCGCAGTATTGGGCATGTCAAACCCCCACAATTATGCCAAACTATGGATTCTTATAGATAAAAAAACCGAAAAGATATAAAATATTTTTTTTATAAAAATGACTTTGTCAATAAAAAACGAACCAAAATTCATCTAAAAAACTTTTTACACAAAACAAGTTTTTCAGAGAAAAGTAAAGTCAAATAATCATCCAAGCGTAAAACTATCACAAATCACCATCAATAAATAAATGAAACTAAAAAATGAAAAGAAATTAGAATAAATAACCGAGTCAAACTCGGAACAAGCAAAAATTAACATTAGTAGGACTGATAACCCCCATGCCTTCGCAAGACCAGAACATAATTTGCGCTTTAATGAAAACAAAATATGTTTAAATGTTTTCATTTTTTTACTTAAATAAGTAAAAAACTTTTTTTTTTACCGACTTTTTTACCCAATTTTATTTTAAGGAATAAATATCAGTATAAGTATATTAAACTGACAATCCATGGTAATTTATTTTTTTTTCAGTAAAGCCTAAGTTATGTTCTTGTCTTAAGAAGGCATGGGGGTTGTCAGCCCAAGTAATGTTAATTTTTACTCGTTTTGAGTTTTACTTGGCTGTTTATTATAATTTCTGTTGGTTTTCATTTTCATTTAATTGTCGATAGTGGTTTGTGATTGTTTTACGCTTGGAAGATTATTTGACTTTATTTCTGCCCATTTTTTGGCTTAATAGATTTCTTTATTTTTCTTGGAAAATTTATTCGGTGGAAGGATTTTTTAAATTAATACAGATATATGACACCGTCATTCAGCCAGGGTGCTGCCCCCCTCTTATGGGCGTCCATGTCATCCATCCATGGGTCATTCCTAGGGTGGGTTTTGCTGAATTTCAATTCATAAAGTTTACTGTAACGGCTTACCGATCGACATTGTTAGTTCAATATTTCTTGTGCGACAGCGGGAGAATATCTCATATTGAAGAAGAAACAGATTAATTTCTGTTTGCTTATTTATTTGCTTTGTATATCAATAAATTACCTTTTTCGTGCTTATAGAGCTGTACAAAAGAATTAGGGAAGACTAAACATAAAACCTTACAGGTAAAAGTGCATATTCCCAAAGTTCCCTCTAGACTATAAAGAAACCTGGTAAAATTTGTGTACCAATTTCAGGATAGAAATTTGGTATTAGCCAACAACTAGGCTAGGAAACATGTTAAAATCATAATGGGTAGAGATATTTTAGTTAACATACTTTGAGGGTGCCTCCACTATAGGCTAATATATCCCCACTCCCTCCCTAATATGCTCGTATAGGCCTAGTCCAAATTGTATAGGCTATTCCCCATGTGTCTTCCATTTCTTCATTTCACCAGCATTATTCAATTTATAGATAGCCTACATAGGTTGAAGCAAGAGTGCTTTTGAGAAACATATAGTCTATTTAGGGCTATAAATTTATACATTTGGGGGCTTAGGTGTAAAGTACAGTGGAAGCACCTTCAAAATAGGTCAATTACCATTTTCTGCATTTTGTGAAGTAAGAATTGGTAAAATTCTACTTTAGCTACTTTTGGCTATAATGGAAAGGGTCAGGTTAGGAAAATGAAAATTCAGGGATGGGTCTACAGACTAAAGTATATCACAGGAAGGTATTTTGAAGTAACTTACCTACCTGCACTCCTTCTCCCTCTAGAGGGTCCTGTCCTTTGATGACCTTTAAAAATATGTCTGTTATAAAAGTGAAACCTTGCAAAATAGATCTTCTGCTTAAATGAAGTATGACAGAATTGTTTTCAGCTTCACAATTTTGTTCAATTCCAATTTATATGGTTTTAAATATATTCAAATACCTAAATTTTGAAAATAAAACATTCCTTAAAATTCTACTCAAATAACAGGAATTGCATTTTCAGAACTGAAGCCTCAGAAAAAGAAACTGATAACTGAAAATTAAGGTAAAATGTTGTTTTATCAAAATTTCAAGGTAATTTTTTTTTGCAAATCATATTATTGACTTATAAATAAAGTAAACATACCACTTGGTGCCTTTTTTTATGCTCTTTCTAAATATAACAATCATTTTTGTCAGAAATGAAGTTTACCCCCACCTCTGTATATACCAATTCAGGGTAAAGTTTAAACTTACCTCCCATTTACATCAGAAATGAAATTTACCCCCACCTTAATGAGCAAATTTATACCACCCCTAATGAGCAAATTTATACCCTGAAGTGGTATATATAGAGGTGAGGGTAAAATTCATTTCTGACAAAAATGATTATTATATTTGGAAAAAGCATAAAAAAAAGGCATCATGTAGTATGTTTACTTTATTCATAAGTCAATAGTATAGACCTGTCATGTAGTTAATTTTCAGGATCCTCTAGAGAGAGAAGGAGTAGAGGTAGGTACTTAAAAAGGTAAAATTCTACTTTAGCTACTATTGGGTATCTTGAAAAGGGGTTAGATTAGGAAAATGAAACTTTCAGGGATGGGTCTACAGGCTAAAGTATATCCCAGGAAGGCATTTTTATGTATCTACCTTGACTCCTTCTCTCTCTAGAAGGTCCTAAAATTTGCCTACATGACAGGTCTACACCTATTGAAATTTTGATAAAACAACATATTACTTTAATTTTCAGTTATCAGTTTGTTTTTGTCTGGCTTTAGTTCTGATAATGCAATTTCTATTATTTGAGTAGAATTTTAAGCCATATCAATGTTGTTTTTTTTTCAAAATTTAGGAACTGTATTTGCATATCTTTAAGACCTTATAAGTTGGGATTGAGCAAAGTTGTAAAGCTGAAAATAATATTGTTGTACTTCATTTAAGCAAAAGATCTATTTTGCAAGGTTTCACATTTATAACACACATATTTTTAAAATTCAGGGCCCTCTAGAGGGAGAAGGAGTAGAGGTAGGTACTTCAAAATACCTTCCCAGGATGTAATTTAGCCTGTAGACCCATCCCTGAAAGTTCCATTTTCCTAACCTAACCCATTTCCAAGACAGCCAAAAGTAGATAAAGTAGAATTTTACCTTTAAACAGTCAATACTTCAGGCAGCCTGCTTGTTTGTCTCATTTCTAAAGGTGTATTGTTTCCCTTTACCCCAACCCCTGATGGGTAAATATATGGATAAGGTTTATATTAGCACACTAATCAGTTAGATAAAAAAAAACATACCACTAGAAATTCTTATGGTACTCCTATGTTAAACATACTCTGTTATATATGTCAAACTGGAGATGTGACAGTTACCAGGACAGATAGGGGAGAGATACCCAATCATAAAACAGTTGTTAGAGTAGAATTGAGTGAAACAGGTGATCTAAAATGAATGATAAAATTACAATTTGGGATTTGCCAAAGACAGAAAAAGAGGCAGTTGAATTTTTACAGTTATGAATTTTGTTCATAAACCATTATAACTGGGTATCTATCTCTTGTTAGGTTAGGTTATGTATTTAATATATGGTATACTTTGCCCCCCCCCCCCACCCCTTAATGTGCAAATATATAGCTCAAATTTGTTTCTAAACTATTATATATTAATCCTATTTTGTTTTATTTCATTAGCATTAACCAAACTAGCAGCATATAAAAGAGTATATTTAACATAGGAGTACCATTCTTACACACTATACCACTAGCAATTCTTACTTCATAATATCCAAAATTAGCTTAGTTAACATATTATCCAAGGCAGCCACCTTTATCCTCAGTATATTCATTGTTTTTCCAGTTTTACAATCACATTTTTTCAGTATTTTGTTCTTCTCCAAGTTTTGAAAATCATTTTAAAACAAACACCCAAGAGCCATTCAGCTAACCTAATTCAGCATAAATTTATTAATATTAGCCTATTTATATCTTTTTGTTAGATGGCAGTGATGGTGTTTAACTTCCCTATATAGAATAATTGAAAATGGAAAATGCAATCAAATATGTTTATTTTTCACAATTTTGTTAAAAATAATTGTACAACAGTGAAAATAGTGATGATACAGGTGCTCCCGCTGGAAAATATGTTAAATAGGATTATTATGCATATTATGAAGCAAGAATTGTTTTCTTAACATGTCTCCTTATGACCATTATGACTCCTTATGACTGGTCCTAAATTTATACTGAAAGCAGTTTAATAATTTCAGATTTGTTGTAGATAGTCTTAGATAGAGATTAGCTGATGATTGGGACAATGTAACAAGGGTGCCATTAGTTGAACTAATTTACAACTTTATTTAAAAAAGAGTAAGTAAATGAAAAAAAAAAACTAATGAGGGCACCAGAAAAATCTATAAGATTTTTCTGGTGGTGTAAGACTTGTGGTTCAAAACTGTATTTAATTGGTTTTATTCATTTTGTTTGTTTTCTAATTTTTTTCAGCAGCTTCTTTTTTTTGTAATTAGCAATGTTCAAAATGAATTTGCAATTTTGCTGCAAAAGTTAATGCTCCAAAAATATAACTGTTAATTATGCAAAAGCCTTTAATTTAACATCCATGAATTCCAGTACAAATCCTAGTAATTGAAAGGTTGCTAATGTTTTGCCTGTATTCAAGAAAGGCAAGAGTACAAATGCCAAAAACTACAAATCTATCTGTCTGAAGGCATGGTAAATGATGCCATCTTAAAACACTTGACAGCCAACAATCTCTTACCCAGCCTTCAACACTGTTTTACAAAAGATAGTTTGATAAACTCAAACTTGACTGTTGCCTATGATGACATCATTTATATTGTTAATATGAATGATTGTTGCTCATGGATAAAGGGATCCTAGTTGACCTTTTTGGCATTGGAGAAGATTCCACATTGAAGGGTGAAGCTGAAACTGAAATGTTATCAATTAAATAAAGAAATAATTATTTGGATCATGACCTTCTTGACTGACAGCACAGGTTATACCTCTGATAAGTTACTAGTTTATTCCAATCCTAAACCAATGAAGAGTGGAGTGCCCCAGTGCACTGTTCAACATTTATATTATTAATGCCCCTGATTGCATAAGAAATTAAATAACTTATTATGATTATGAATCCAAGCTTGTAGGGGCAGCTGATACAGCTGAGGCCAAAGCCTCCCTGCAGCAAGACCTGGATAGCCTAGCACACTGGTCATAAAAGTGCATTTGTCAGCCACAACCCAAATGTCATAAAAAGTTGTACACCTCTATGGTGTGCCCAGTGCTTGGGTTTGGTATGACACTGGTCTCCTTTCAATTCAAGGGATAAAAAAAAAAAAAAAAAAAAAAAACAGAAAGTGTCCAGCTGCATGCCACCAAAATACTACGATATACAAACTAAAAAAATCCTTAGCATGAGAGGCTTGCAACATGAAAAATTCCAACCCTTACTACCATAGAAAATGGAATGATGCCATCACAGCATTGAAGCATCTACAAGCCAATTCCACTTCAAGGCTACTCCCCATCAACCCTAACCAGAGAACCTGGGGAAACTCCAAAAAAACTTTCTAACCAACTACCAACCACAGTGAATGCTACCAATTCTTGCCCCACTTTAAAACTCCTTAGCTATCAAACTATCCAATCTCAGACCCTGGAGTCATTCAAGCATGGTGTGGACAAGGACTTGGAGTAAAAGAAATGGTGTCTACACTGACACCCCAGAGTCTTGACCCAACTTTGAAGTCAATACTGGTGGGCATACCACAAGGAGCCATTCTTCTACACCTGTAAAATAGAATTTAAGGTAAGGTTTTATGGTGAAATAATCAGATTTAAAAATTATCAATTTTATTGGATTTGATCATAATATACCTGTACATGCTGAATATATGACTGTGAATTGTCAACATTAGACCCTGGTGCTGTACTGATAGGGAAACCTGGCGGCAGGACCAAAAACAGCAGCAGCAGCATACCACCAATGATTTTTCCATGCCACCACTGGTGATATTTTGGCAGCATGCGACTGGCGAGATCAATGTTGACTGTAAACATAAATATTTTCATTGGTCTTTCTCAAATCCCAGTTTGAATTTACAACAAATTTTGGCCTATTCATGAGTTAAAAACTTTTGCAAGTTGCTGGCTGGCTGCTGGTCTTCTTCATTATTCATCAAGAGAAACAGAAATCTGGTAGAAACAAAATGGCTGTGGCATTTTAGAACCCTTGCATAATAGTTGAAGTATCTATTAGCTATGTATTCTTAACATAAATAATTATCAAAATTAGTAGTTTTTTTTTGCATCAACCATTATTGCATACAAAACTTCAAATACCATATCGCACCAATTTGTCAATTATCTCAGTAAAAACTTTTGTTTGAACTTAGAAGCTTAATGTTTTATAATGTTCTTTGCCTAGGCCTATATCTGTTTTGTCCCCTTAAAACAGTTGAAATGGACAAATTTGATATTGATTGTTTTTTGCTCTTTTGGATTCCTAAAAAGCCTTTTTAATAACAATTAAAAAAAAATACATTTTTGAGTTTTTTTTAGCTTCCTTATAAAATGTATGTCATGTAGGCTAATGCTTAACTGCTGCTTTTTTTGGATTGCTTTTGGCTGCTCTTTTGGATATTATTCATTTTTTCTTTTAGGGATTCATTCCAAATTAGAAACTCATAAATACCTAATATCAGTTAAATTATAAACTGCATCTAAAAGGAGTAATTTTATCAAATTGAAAAATACATGATGGTGAAACACTTCAATTACAATGAAAAAAATACTTTGGTAAAAGTTATAATTCTCAATTGTAAATAGCTTGTAAATACCTTATATTAGAAGAACTTCCAATTGCATTAAAAAATCCTCTGGATACTGCCTTGATAGGATACCCTCTCTGCTTTAAATTAAGAAAATACATAATTTTTTTTGGCATCCCTGCCTTCAATGAAAAAAATTAAGGTATTTTCATTTAAAAATGAAACCCCTTATCTGACCCACGTTTGGATACTGCCTTGATAGGATACCTTCTCTGCTTTAAATGAAAAAAAAACTTTTGGCATCCCTGCTTACAATAAAAAAATTTGAAATATTATCATTTAAATATGACAATTTCCTACCTCCCCCCTCTGGATACCACTTTGATGGGATACTGTCTCTGCTTAAATTAAAAGAAAATAACCCTTTGGCATCCCTGCTTTCAATAAAAAGAGATTCGAGGTATTATCATTTAAAAATTATAAAGGTCAACCAACAAAAATGTTGAGGTTATTCAGATATACCTCAAATTACTGGAAAACTGAGTCATGAACAAGTCCTAATTGGGGGCCCTGGGTCTATCAAAATATTTCTATGGTTTCTCAGGGAATTTGATATCATTTTCTTCAATCTCCGCTTTAAATGAAAAAAATAATTATATTTTTAGCATCCCTACTTTCAAAAAAAAATTGAGGTACTATCATTTAAAAATGATAGCCCCCTATCCCCACCTTGTATAGGCAATAATATAAAAATTTTTAATGACTCCTATTTTTGGGGTTACTTCCATTTCAATCTTCAATTCCCCAACCTTGTACATAGTCTATAGCCAAATCTTGCCTCAATAGAAGGTTTTTTTTTTAGAGAGTAAGGGGGGGGGGGTATAAAATTTTTTCAGAAAGAAGATTGTATTTTCTTTAATCTATCAGGTGTTCAATAATTGTGTATTAAACATTAAGAAAATATTTCTAAAAATAGCAAAAGAAAACAAAATTCTGCAAACCTATGATTCAGCTGTTGCAAAAATCTGTTGACTATCAATTTCAAAATCCAACTGAACCTGTATAGTGTATGCATTCTATTCAACTTAAAAATAAAATTGTTGACTACAAATGATGTAAGAATCTTATAGCAATTGGGAAACTGCATTTGAAATGATTTAATCTCATTTCATAAAGATGATACTTTTGTCAACATATGAAGAACCATGTATATTGGAAATTTACAATTTTATCTGTCTGGTATTTGTGCAAAGTAACACAAGAGACAAAAAATTAACAAACAAGAGAGTAGTGAATAATTATGGTATGCAAAGTAATTTTTGGCAGGGATAGTCATTAGTTATAAATCACTAGGGGTGGCACCATGATTTGGTGATTTTTGGGGATTTGGGGAATCAAATTTTTTTTGGGTTGACACATAGAATTTCGGGGGTAGTGCAAGCCCTGCTTGATTTCTAATCAGGAAAATCGAAATACTTAACCACACGAGAAAGAAAAGCTCTGACTTTGCAGTTGAAACAATAAAGAATTGCTGCAAAATTAATTCTGAGCCAGCCAAATGCCACCACCTCTACCAGTGGTGGTCAACTGGCCCCTCGTTGGCAGCGTTTGGTTGATGTGCCGGTGTGATCCCGGGATCATCATAGCATTGAGTTTAGAATTCAATAGTGTGTTTTTAATTTAGTTTAAGAAGCAAAAAATATAAAACTTTATCAAGTCACTTTAAGGGCTCAAAACAGAATTTGCAATGGTTAGCAATCAGCATATTTGGAAAGAGCATAAAAAAGTGTATCAAATGGTGTATTCATGTTTTAAAAAACAAATTAATAAAAAATAATTACCAAAAGGTAGATCATCCTAAGGTAGAAATCAGGTAAGGAAATCTACATTCAAAGCTCTTTGCAAATATAATAACCACTGCTGTTGTAATTGTCCTATCCCCTTTCTCCTAAGAGGGAAAGTTACTGCCATAGGCTACATAGACAAGTTTGCTGCTTGGTAGATTTTCCATTTTGTTCAATTAAATTAATAGCTAAAAGATGAACATACTGCTCAATGTGCCTTTGAATGCTCTTCCAGATATACTAATTGCACCGCCACAAATTCTATTTTGAGCCCTTAAAGGGACTTTTTAATTGAGGCCTTTATCCTTGGTTTTTTGGCTAGTTAAATTAAGATAAAAACATACCATTTGATTCAAAATCCAATGCTAAATTGATATTATGTCATTTATTCCACATCTATGGAATTACTTTGAAACCAATAAACTAAAAAATTTATTCATCTTTCAATTCTACCATTTTTCTTATAGGTGGATTTTTGCAGCACAAATGATATTTGTTACAAATTGCATTCATTTGACAAAATTTACAAAAACCAAGTCATATTCCTCAATGCTCTGAAGTGAAAAAAAAAATTGAAATTAAACAAAATCAATAAATTTAATCAGTGCTCTTTCCAGATATAATCATTGTTGATGTCACATTTTGGTCCCCTCCCTAACATGGCCAAATGCAGCCCTATGCTCAGAGGCCTATTTAAGATTTTTTTTTGTTTTTATGGGGGGGGGGGCATAGCTAAAAGCAACCCAAAGTTCAAAAGTCACGGTCTTCTTAATGAGCATTTGTATGTATGGCTATTATTAAGCTTATTGGTTACTAAGCTACAGCAAAAGAGTATGAATAACCATATAGAAGAGTTCTGATAATAAGCAAGGGTCATATATAAAATTACACAAACACTGTTAATGCTTCTTATATTCCGACATGTCTTAATTTATTCAGTATTTGCCTTAACATCTTAATTTGTAGATATGTTTAAGTCTGATCAGTCTGCCATCTGCATGTCCATTTTCTGGTGTTTGGTTTCAGCCACTTTATGGTACTTCAAAATCCTACCTAAAAACCTTTCCTGAAATCGTAATAGTCCTACTTCAACAGTTCAAAATTCTACTAAAAACTACTTCTACTAATTGAGGAAATGGTCACTACCAGGGTTGTCATACAACTGAAAACCATATCCGTGCCATTTCTCTAAGAAAGTCCTAACCAGCACTGACTAACACCTCCTAAAACTTCCTTCTCATAATACTTTGCACTGCACATTTTTACACTTATATCATCAATACCAACATGAAAGCACATGTGTCTTAAATTAACAATAAAAAACAAAACAAAAAAACATTAAGTTACCCTCAAGATTCAGCTCAAATAGTGGGCACCACCCTACCAAGACCTACAGTCTAGGAGAAGCTATTTCTAAATTAGACTTCAACATTTTTAAATTATCACATATTTAGGGTTAAATGTGTAAAAATAGCAAGAACTTTAATGTTTAAGGGAGCTTAAGAATAGAAAAAAAAAATATGTCCTTGCCTTGCCTTTTTTTTAAATTCTTCCATAGATCTATTAGTGGATCTTAATTTGCTTTGAAGTGCAAATTAACATAATAGATTCAGTCTCTGAAGCATTTCTAATTAAACTTTATTTGGAATGATTCACTGGGAAACATAAAGTTATATGTATTGAAACATATTTTAAAGATGTAATCTTAGTGTGTTTTGACAAAGATATTTTTGTGTAAAGCTGTTTTTATTCTATTTAGTTAAGAGGTATTATTCTACCTAAAAAAGAAACAGTAAAAAAATACTATTTAAAACTAGGGTATCTATTATTTTTTTTTTTTAACATCAATCAAATGGCATCTGCTAGGAGAGGGGAAAGGGGGACTACTAGCCCCATCGACAGAAGATTGAAATCTATGTTTCTCACAATAATTTTTTTTCAAACCTTTCTTTCTTGAAACAGTGATTTAATTGCAATTTAGTTCCAAATAAAAAAGTCTATTTTATTTCAGATTTTTAGTATAAAGTCTCATTTGTAATAGCCTTTGCTTTTCATTTTTATTTCACTTGTGGGGTCCCTGAGGTTGGTTTCACCCCCTCATAAAAGTGTTGGAAATATAGGGGCCTAAAAAGGTAAAATGGTTATGTTTTATTTGCTCCCCCCCCCTTAAAAATTAAACCAGTGTGCATCCATATTTGCATTGTAGAGTTATGTGTAAATAAATCAAAAATATTTTCAGGTTGACTCCTATTTTTGTTTTAAACTAGGAATTGAACTGATTGGATTACTTGTACTTGTTGCCAAAAAGAGGGGGGGGGGAACAGAATTTGTTTCATTATTATTAATGCATTTAAAAAATTGTAAGGCTGACTACTTTACCAGTCCTACCGAAAATACATCCACTTTTAATTTCAGTATCATTGATAAAGATTTTTTTAAAGTTGAATTTCTAAAAGTATATAGGATGACTACAGAAACCTGGCAGAGATTTGCATAATAGGAGTTGAAATACTGACAATTTATTAATGGACCTTGCACGCTTAAAGACTTCAAATTTCAAAAGCCAGGAAGTGTGGGTTTTTCTTTTTTTTAATGAGGGTATCTGCTGTCTGAAAATAAGAAATCTGAAACTTAATTAAGATTACTTTTTTAGTTTGGGCTGCCATATTTTCCACTACCACGTGTCTAAAAATGAATTGAAGTAGCAGACCTCCATTAATTGGCTCCTGGTACCTGATAAAATATGATAAACAATATTTACCTGGGACCTGGCAAATGCTAAATTGTCGTGTCTCTTTTACTTATAGCTGTTGATACTGAAGGGCTATTTATTAAAATGTATTCAAAATATCATTAGATTCTGTTTTTTAACATATTTTAATATTGGTCTAAAATCATTGCAGATCATGGATCAGTCTGAGCCCTTAGATTTGACAAACACGGAAGTAGAAATGGTAAATACTGGAACTGGTGAGCTGCAAGATAGAGCTTCTTCTGATCCTGGTACAACGCCGCTTGACAGACCACAGAGAAGGTAAATAATTTTGTTTTACAGAAATACTTCAACTACAAAATCTGCACTGCATTTCCATTTTACAAAAATAAAATCATTCCAAGAAATAAGGACTTTCCTCATCGAAAACAGTGACAAGCAAACTAATGTTGATATTAGTTTGTTTTTTTTTTTACAGTAATTTGCCTGCAGACCAATGGTCCATGCAGGGCGAGTCACACCACTTACTGCCATCCCAACCAAACAAACAGTGACACCAGGACGCGAACCCTGCCACAGAGGACATAGGATTTCAAATCCAGTATGCCAACTACTTGTCTCTGAGTGGTGTGGCTCCAAGAAAAGGAGTGGCAAGAGTGCCAATATTGACTGCCACTGAGTAGCCATTCTAAAAATACTAACTATAAATCATTGAATAACTTATAATTGAAACTCTGTTGTGAGGTTTTTTGTCTCATTTCCTGAGCATGACTTTTGGTCATATAGCTAAAATGTTTGTATATGTATGTATATTTTTGCCTATCATGTTCTTGTTTGGGAAATGTCTTGTTTCTAAGTGATATTTTGTTCTTCTATTAAAAAGACATGAAAGTGTCTATTTTTAAGGTGGGATGTAACCATATCTCCACCATTGTCAAACCCATAATTGGGCTCCCTGCTTCACAGAGAGGTTTGCATTTTTCAGTATTCAATATATAAGCATGAATGGTGCTATTGGAAAAGTCATGACTGCATTTTATTTATGTTCAGTTTATATAAAGAACAAAGATTAACCAGTGATAGTACAAGTTTTTTCAGCAATCTGTTTTTGTCTTTCAACAAGTTTCTGAATTTCATGTCAGAATCTATGTATAGGACTTGACTAGCCTTAGTGAACACGTTTGTGTCTCCAGTACCAGCTCTGTTTGCTTTTTTTCCTGGCTCTATTATTTTGAGCAGATGATTATAGAAAGCTCTGGGAGGGCTCATTCTCTGCTAATTTTGAGATCTAGCACCTTTTTTAATTTACAAGATGGATAAGAAGGTGGCTAAATCCCTTTTGTACCCCCTGGTATTGAATCAATGCCTCATCTGGCATTGGATCAGAATCAAGATAGCCATGCTAATCACTTAGTTAAAAAGAAGGGACAATATGATGCCAGAAACTTTCCTGAATATCACAATTTTGATACAATTCCGGATTCTAAGAATAATTGTATTTTTCTCTTTTGCAGCATTGATAACAATGGCAAGACTTATAGCAGTCACATTGTCTACTTGAATATTAAAAAACAAGTTTTTCCTAGTGAAAATAAAGGGCAGCATTAGAATTGAAAACAAGCAGAAATAAACATGTATATGTGGGGACTGCAACCACTCTCAACCTCCTGCTCTTTACGCCAAATATTGACTTGCTTTTATTGAACGTATTTTACTATACAATATGCATACCAGCTGGTAATTCATCCAAGTATGTTTTTGACCTAGCAGAGGATTTGATCTGAAAATTGTAATGTTTAACACATGCTTATAAATAAGCTTTTTTATTCTTCAAGTGCTACAATATATTCACAAAAAAAAATGTTGTAACATAACTGTATTTTTTGTTGTAACCAATATCAGCTAAGATTTGTAATACTTTCGTTGTACACAGTTACTTGACTTTGAATGTTTTTGATCATTCCCAACTAAAACACAAAAAGGCTCGGAATGCACAAAAATAGGGCCTTAAATGTTGTCTCTCCAATTAGAGTAGGAACGACATTCATAGGTTTTTTGGCCAGTTGGACCCTTGTGTGGATAAAGAATTTGAAACTAATTTTGATTATATTGATTCATGACGCCCGAAATGGGCCTAGAATTAGTTTTGTCTCCAATAAGACTGAAACTTACGGGGCATGTAGATAGGACGGGGTAGTCCTCGATGAAGACAAAATATTTTAAAGTTAAACATATGTGACACTTGAAACTGGATAACAGATGTGGTTTTCTTTGATTGATTTAACCATATAAGTGTTTAGAAAGCAACAAAGTTATCTCACTGAGGACAAACTATTAAAGAAGACTTATTGTATTGATTTGTGACACCCATTTATAACTTTTTAGTCCATATGAATAAAAATCCTCTTTCCCATCCAACCCAAATTTTATCATTACCCAGAATTAGAGCTGATCGCACATTTTGACTAAAATTTCTAGTTTTACCAGAACTTAAATTAAAATCCAACATTTTAGTTAAAAAATAATTAACTATTAAAAAGATGCAAAGATTCCTACTGTTAACCAATACTAAAAATATGTCAATTAAAAAACAAATAGAACATAATTTAAAAAACATTAGAAAAAAAAAGTTTTTCAAAGAAAGGTAAATAGTCATATTAAAACCTCAAACGAGCAGAAACAAAATAATGGAATAATTCTTACTTGAAACGAACAGAAATTACTATGAATATATTTGGAGTACGCTACTGTGGGACATAACTTTGTATTTACATACAACTTAATTTTCAGGGCTAAAAGACCCTCCAAGCACTTGATCAAATTGGCAAAAGAGCATGCAATAGGGAAGGATAGATTTCCTGGCCCAAACACTGCAAGATCAATAAAGAACATGAGAAAATCGAGAACTGGCTATGGCCGAGGTCTTGCAAAAAAAGGTAGGCAAATTTGTATTTGTATTATTTGAAATTTCTACCCATTTTGGAAAATTACGCGCCATGAAATTTCTATCTGGCAAAATTACAATAGTTCCACTTAAGACATGCTTTGTGTGATGTTTATTCTGCTTGAATGTTTGGTCCTGATCACTCGTTCAGATCTCAAAGTTCCTCAAGAAACTATAACGGTCTAGTTGCGAAGGCACCTTATTGGCCTGTAGGTAAGGGGGCTATTAACTGCCCTAGATTTTTGTACCTCCTCCTAAATTTTGAAAATTATTTTATTGGATATTTTCATTTAAAAAACATGTTTTTTTTTCATTTTCATTGAAATAAAAAACTGCGAAAATTAAAAAGAATTTCCCCCTGTAGATTTTGGGAAATGCATCCCCCCCCCCTACATTTTGCGAATTGACACTCTTGCTTTGTGGGATATCTATACTGCTGACTTCTCGAGGGTAAGGCTCTATATTTTTGTAAAATTAGACAGAATAGTTGAAGGACATGAAACATTATGTATGATATAAACCTTTCAACGGCCCATTTGGACAGTTCCTTAGAACAAATGGAGGAGCAAATACGATTGTATGCATATATTTTATCATCGAAAGCTTTACACCAATTAAAGCTTCCGATTTAGAATAAGTATTAAAACCAGACTTGGGTTTATTTTAGAGGATTTAGGTAATTGATCTGATTTAAAGCCTAATTATTTTAAATGTCTTCAAAAGAAGTTACTTTGTGTTCGGTGGCAAAAATTTTTCTGCCACTGTTCATTATCAATCCTCATTAGCTTCCTGGGAATTTCCTATAAGTGTAAAATTAACGAGTCTGTTAATTCGAGTCTGATAATGTAAAATTAATCAAATGCATTGACGCAAAAGCCTTAGAATGTAAAGATGGACTTCGTCAGATTAACATCTCTGACGACAAATGAAGGAGCTTTTGCATCTGTTAATTAATTTTTTGAACTTGATACAACTAAAACTAAAGAGTGTAACAAGATTTTAGATTGAAATGCTGTTGTAGTTGCTGGAAAGGAACCTATGGGCTAGGTTGCTTTAGCAACAATCTTCAGTTCAAAACACGCTTAACATAAATTTTTTGCTGCCTTGAGAAATTTTTAAGTAGTCCTCCCAACTAAAAATCGTATATTGCAATTTTTACCTTGTCGGGTTTTGCACATATGAAAATTGAAGAACTTGAGCAGAAAATAACTTTTTCTTCTTTTTTTGTATAAATTTTGCAGTTTTACATTTTGGAAAAAAGCACAAATAAAGTTCAATTCTAGCAATTTGGCAAGTCCTTAGCTATAGATGTTCCAGTCTTTAATTTTTAATTTCATCCTTTAAATAGACAATCAAGTAACTAAGTTACTTTCTTTTGGCTCAGCTCGCTGTTGTCAAATGCACAGACTCCTTTTTTGAAAATAAATCAGATAATTTTTTTCAGTCTTCCGGGTGAAAAAGTAACTGCTTTGTAACAATCCTTTGGGTAAAGGCGAAGCTAACATTTTTATGACTGCCCAACTTTAAATAGTTCTAATAACTTTACAAAATGCTAAAAATGACAGAGTTGGGAAATAGCTGCTTGTTTTAACAGTACTGACCAGGGGTCCGTGTAATTTTTCTAAGGATCCACTGACAAAACATAAGAAATTAGGTATCAAAAATTATATTTTAATGGTCTATGAGGAAAATGAACTCAGAACGGTTTTATTATAAAAATGAAATTATAACTATAATTTACATTATTGGTTTCTAGACTAACAGACGGTGAGCTTTGATGTTTATTTTAATGCCAATATCTGCCTCCCAATGCACGGTACCTAATCTGTGCTTTATCAACATTTTGTCTTATTGAGTTTTGATTTAGTAGGGTTTCTCAACTGTAACCGAAAGCTCGCTATAGACTTATTATGAAAAAAGGTGATTTTCGCCTGCCATTAGCATTAATGGAACTAGAGGTAAAGGAAATCAGTGAGGAGTCTTTACTGCAGGAATTTCGTTAAATAAATATGCCTGTCTCATTTTTTCCACAAACTTCAAAAAAACTGAATCAGATGTGACGTTTCTTCCCTGATGTCCCTCAGAGTAGTCCGATTGGGTAGCTACACACTTCTCCCAACGATTCTGCCGCTCTGGAAGCAGTGATGGAACGCATCATTTGAGATGGCGTGCAGCTAGTACTTATGAATTGTGCCACAATGTCTTGGCTGGACTGAAATTTGGTTCTTTTCATTGACATTTTCAGCTTGGGGAAAAGCTAGAAATCACAATGAGCCATGTCGAGAGAGTAGGGAGCCTGGCGGATTAGAGGTGTGTTGTGTTCGGCCACGAAATTGTACATCAAGTGTGAAGAATATGTGGGTGTGTTGTGATGATGAAGCTGCCGATTACCCGCTGCCCACAGGTCCGATCGATTGTGTTTCACAGCCTCACGAAGGTGACGCAAAACCTTTTGGTAGTATTCCTTCGCGATGGTTGTGCCTTGTGAAGCGTACCTGTGATGAACCACTCCACTAGAGTCAAAGAAGGTCATGCCTTTTGGTAGTATTCCTTCGCGATGGTTGTGCCTTGTGAAGCGTACCTGTGATGAACCACTCCACTAGAGTCAAAGAAGGTCACCATGACCTTGACGTTGCTCTGGACCTGCCTTGCTTTTTTTGCCTCGGGGATGTTGGATTTTTCCATTGTAATGTCTATAAATTGGTTTCATGGTCGTGCCACTAAACCCAGGTCTCATCACCAGTGATCACTGTGTTAAGTAAATTAAGAATACTGTTCACCGCCCCTGGCATGTCATGTGCGATCTTCATACGGAGTTGCTTCTGCTTGGTGGCTAGCGGTTTTTGCCTGATCTTTGCTGAGACTCTCCGGAGGCCCAAATCATCCGTGAAAATGATATCACGGATCCAATACTGATGGTCAACTCGTCTGCAATGTCATTTTGATTCTACGACCCTTTATCACCAGTGTCATCACTTGGTCAATAACGATCTCATTTCTATTTATGAGGGCTTACCAAAATATGATTCACTCTTCTCTGATGTGCGGTCATCTTTGAAGTGGTTGTACCGTCCCTTTATCTACTTGATGCTCATTGCTTCGTTCCCAAAGGTCTGTTGTATCTTACGGATCGTTTCCACTTGAAAATCACCAAGATATACGCAAGATTTAATGCGGTAGCGTTGTTCCCGTTTTTTTGTCATTCTTTCAAGAACGAAATCCGAAGGCACATAATACACTTCTTCACTCATCGGCGGTCTGCCTGCTATTGACAGCTTCTCTAGAAAGGAAAAGGTTTACGTATGCCCATTGGGACCTTCTACATACGTGCACCAAACCTACCTCCCGATCTTCATTTGTTTACCCATAAATAGTTATGGTGGAATTACAAACTTCGTAAAAATAATTAAGCCAGGTTACCCTAATAAATGCTGTAGTGAATTTAATTGCCTGAAGAGCTGTGCTGTCCATGAGATAATGAAAGAAACACTATAATATTGTAAAAAAAGATACTGAACGACATTTCTTATCATTGTAGTTATTGTTACGATTGTAAGATAATTGATTTCTATTAAGTCAGTTTTCATTTAAAATAAAGTTCTTTAAATTTAACCCCAAAATTGATTCTAATGAAAAAAGAAAAGTTTTTTTTTATGTCCAATAGCTATTTTGGGGGTCGTTGGTATAAAAAAGATAAAGAGTACGGCATTGGACTTTAGAGTCCCTACCGGCTGTGCTGATCTCCGTTTCTTGGCCCTTCAGCCAGGAAGTACTATGGGGGGTTGGGGCCAACCATCCTGTGCTTTCGCAAAGCCTTCCTGTTTACCTTCCCCAGATTTCTCCAGGTACCCATTTAAAGCTGGGTCGACTCTGGCTTAGCTTACAGAGTCAGGCCACTGACCACCGTCCCAAACCAAATAATTGAGTACACTAGGCATAAAGAAGGTCCCAAAGAAAAGGGCCCTTGGTATAAAAAAGGCTGAGAGCCAGTGATGTGTAAAGTAGATTATACCTGCAAAGTGCAGCCAGAGCCCTCCCACGCTGATAAAAAATGGTGAATATTGGTATAAAATTCACTTTTTTCTGAACTTTCAAAAGCTCTTTTCATCCAGATAAGATGAACTGCATGAGATGTGTTTATTTGTGAGTAAACTTTAGTAGCCTTGATAGCACACTTTTGATTACAGTTTATTTATACCAGCTCCTATGAACTCTCTAGAATTGGTTTTGTTCACGTTTTTGTGAAACTAACTTCCATACTACTTTACCACATTGGTTATACAAAATCATGGGTTTCAGTACTCACAAAATTTTGCTGAAATATATGAACAGAAACTACTCACTAGATTTGTTGCAAAGCTAAATTGTAATACCATCAATTGGATAGTTTGCCTAGTGCTAAGTTTGTTGCCATGTTCTAAAAATGTTTGTCGAAAAATGAGCTTCGGAAAATTAAATAAGCACACTTGAAACACTTATAGATGTACTTTTTTGCTGAAAAAAAAAATATATTTCAACAAGTTGAGTTCTGGCTTAAACCCTATAATGTTTTTTCTTATTTTTTTTAAATAAAAATTTGGTTTCATATTTGTAAAAAGAAAGACGTTTGTGACGGAAAATTAACTTTGTTCCCATAAGATTTTTGTGGCCCCTGACTCTTATTTTTTTCAGGTGGCGATGGTGGAAAAGGTGTGTGGGGTAGACCAGGCTCTGAACTTGTACCAGTGGAAATTGACCCAGAAGACCCAAATTATGAAAGTGATTCGTTTGAGACGAAGGAGGTTACTATTCATCCTGTTGTACTCGAACCGTCTGATGAAGAAATAAATGTAATTTTTTATTTATATCGAATGATTATTCGGTATTACTATGGTAGATTTTGAGAGTTACTGCTCGTACTTCAAGCTTAAAAAGGAGTGTAGAAGTTTCTCCTTTCCATAGAAATTGGCAGATATAGAAGGTTAAGATTGTATATTCGTTCTTACAGTGGTGGCGTTTATCCTTTCTTTCTTTCTTTTTCTTTCTCTTTTTTTTTGCTTCGTAACATCGGAAAAATGCACAGCGATATAAGCCTCCCGTTTCAAGGATATTCTAAAGCAATAATACCAACAAATTTATTGATGTTAACATAACAGACTTAAACTCTAAATTCCAAAAATTTGAAAACCAAAATTTGTTTCAGTGTCTGGATATGATGTGAACAATTGCTTAAACGATTTTTGAAAATACTGTCATTGGCAATAATTAAAGTTGATAGGTTTTAGTACTCTTAGTAAATAATCGCAGCTGGAAATTTAGAAATACTTCTTGGTCGCGCAACCTACCTTGGGGCCTGCTTTTCCAATATCTCTCAATAAATCTTGAGACTAACTAAATTTTTTCTCCCTAGTTATTGCGGATGTAATTAATTGCGAGAAGTTGTTCTTCTTCGAAAATTGTTGAGACCATGCCAAATAGCATAGATTCTTGTAGACCTGGTATTTTGAAGATTTAGAAAATACTTCAGTCAGTGCTACCAGCCATAGTACAATAAAATGTGCTGTAGGGTGTTGCTCACCAATAATTTAGTTTGCCTCCTTTTTTGCTTAAAGGACCATCAGTGACATTAGGGGGGGGGGGGGGATCGTTAGCCTTGTAATATTTGCCGAGGGACTGAAAGACTTTCTAGACTGATAAACTCTGGAGGCCTTATATTTTATCTGTTAAGTATCGTGGTGTTAAAATTGTATTCCTTTATTATAGAGTTAAGAGACATTGTGCCTGAGGTTGAAACCTTACGACCTTCAACTGCTCATCCCCTATTCTCCTGCAATTAAAACGACCAAACGGGCACCATTCATTTCAGTTCTTCCTGCATTTGGTTTCTCTTCATCATTCAAGGTCATGAAACAGCAGAACTTAAGAGTGCCCTAAAGTCCTTCTGGCTCCTGCCAGTGAAATTTGAGTCCTTAAACCGATATAACTCTTCATAAAGCTACCAAAACAATTTTATTTTCTCAGATAATAAATGGGCGTAAGAGTCAGGTTTCATTTTTATTTTTTTTTCCAGTAAAAGACATTTTAGATCAATAGGTAATTTTCTCTAATACCTACAATAATATGTCAGAGAACTTGGACCAGGAACCATCCTTATACGATTCTTAAAGCATTGGATTTTCCTAGGCAGTAGGAACAAATTTTGGTCATGATATATTATATAATTATTCAAAGACTTCTAAGACACTGTATCTTAGGATGGGAACATTAATGACCACATCACCATGATTATCAGGAAGTCTTAACAATCGTTTATGTCAAGAATTCCCCACGATTTCGTTTCTAGTCATATAAATCCTGCATATTTAATGATAGCAGGTAAAAATTATTTTTAACTTTTCATGCATTTGAAGATGAGGTGTGTTCTAAAAAAACAAATTTTGTTTTATTATTTCTTTTTGGGTCTTTCCATCTTTGGTAAAATTTTGTGACGATTCCCCTCCCCCTCCCCAATCTCCTTTATACCTAAATATGTTTTATGTAATTGAGTTGGAGTAAGATACATTTTTTGAGTGATTTTTTTATTATTACAATCATTACAAAAAGATATAAATACACTATTGTTAAGGATTAGGGGAAGTTTATAGATTAGCGCTATTTTGATGTGTCGTAAAGACGCAATGCTATATAAATAAAGTATTAACTAAAGTTAATGAACTATTTGATTATAATTCATTCGTGTATTGTCATCAGAAATCATACATACGCAAAATTTCAGCTCAATTGGACTACGGGAGGGAGTGAAATATTGACTGCAAGATTTGAAGAAAATAGGAAACCCCTTGGTATGACAAAATACTGCATTCGTCATATTTTCTAGGGGGCTGTTCCATGATGTCTAAAATTACAGTTTTAGGTCTTACAAGTTCTGTGAAATCTTTTGGACTAAAACTTTGGAAATCTAAACGAAGAGACAAAAATACCACCCTCCATTGCCTTTAAGAGTTGCAGTTTAGTCTTAGTTGCCTATAAAAAGTATCACTGAAGCTTCCTTTTTAAATGGGCTATTTGAACAATTTGGGACTTTTTGAGATGAAGTGATTTGCAACAACCAGACACGAACAGCATAAAGGACCCTGAGAGGGTGGCCTGTTATTTCCAAATTTCGACCCTTAGAAGGTCCACTAGAACTTAGAATTTCAAATCAAATGAACCATCGCTCAAGTTTCTTCGACCTTTTTTTTCTGAATGCCGAAGCCGGAGAAAAAAAAAACAATAACAAAGGAAAGACACATTACTCTTTATTAGTCAGCGCATTGTCTTTAAACGATTCATGGAGTAGGAAATATTAACAAGAATAACGTGTTTTAACATAAATTATCGCATATTTTGCAACTTTTAACGACAATTTTTTAACGTGTATTTTGCAACTTGCAGTTTAGTCTTAAAAAAAGAAAAAGACTTAGCCTGAAAACATTACTTTTACCGCCACTTCCTAGCATAAACGTCTTGGAAGAGAGACTTCAACTGGAAATAAAGTAAATCTTATATTACCATATCGGTACAATTTTTCAGCCGTGTCGAATGATAAGTATTATCGATATTCACCGATTGTTATTTTAAATCCAAGATCTTTTCATTAAGAATCCTATCGATCACACGCTCTGCTCAGTGAGCTAGCGCTGCTTATTAATTGGTTTTACGCCTTGGTGTATTTATACTTGTAAATAAACTGGTATCAAACGTGTTTTCTCTGGAGTTGCAGACATAGCCAATTATATAGGTTAATGTGTTTATAATATTTGATTAAAACTAGCATTTTCTGGGATACAACAGACGAAACTTGAGTCTTCATTTTTTTTTTTTTTTTTTTTTTTTTTTTTTTTTTTTTTTTTTTTTTTTTTTTTTTTTTTTTTTTTTTTTTTTGTACTTACAACTAAGAACACTGGTTTTTAGAATAGTACGGAGTTCGTCTTTTCTTATTTCAATTGGAGGTGACTTTGCAGAAGTATTCCAAGCCAAGTTGCTTTTAACTGAAAATCTAATATCTAAAGACACTGCCAGCAGAATTAACAAGATTTAAATTGTGGTGATTGTTGATGTTTTGCGACAAATTTGGTGTAAAGATCTTAAATTACTTCTTGCAACCAAACAAAGGAATCAAGTCTTGGAAAATATATGAATCTAAATGTAAGCTAACAAGTTCAAAATTAACATTAATAAAGTAAGTAGATGTCAACTTTAGAGACAAAAAGGTGGCCCTGGGAGCATCGTTGTATTTTTAGCTCATTATTTAATTTATTATATGACTTTAGGGTAACCACATCCAAGTCACTTTAAGGAAACTCTTTTAGAAAGCGATCCATCCCGTTCTCCTTGAGTATTTCGATAATGGAGACACAAACGAAGTATTACTGGCTTTTGAGGATATCGCATTTGGTGGCAAAAAGTACCGTGTTGTTGTTGATGCCATTGAGCTGTCCATGGATCATAAACCGTCTCACAGAGAAATGATCAGTGTCCTAATATCAGACCTGTATAATTGGTTTCTCTCTGAAAAGGATATTGAAAGAGGTAAATCATTTATTTATGTACTTGCATAATGCTAAGATCACGCTGATTGAATTGCATAATTTTTCAAAGGCGATATAACTGTATTTGCTTCTCAGTATATATCTGATCGAACAGATGCTGCTGCTGATTGCTGTCCCATAAAATGTGCGTTACCTCATAACACCCCATAAAATGTGCGTTACCTCATAACATCCCATAAAATGTGGTGTTAGCGATAGTGTAATTTAGGTCCTTTAGTTTGCTTGAAGTGCCTCATTGGTGGTATCAAGGCGGGGGGGGGGGGCAATTAAGGGCAGTTAGGCTTGTAATGCTCAGTGAAGGGACTGTACCTGTCTGTTTGAGCCTCGGAATCTAGTCGAATTGACCTATCTAATATTAACCTTGTCTGAGATACCAAAAGCTCGCACTAAGTAAAAAGCCTAAGTGAATGATATAGCTTAGGCGTAGTGGAATTAAAAAAAAATAATAATAGTTTGTATTTAGTGGCAAAATTGTGTTTTTTTTGGTGCTATTTTTATTTGAATTTAAGTGAATTTGACCCAGTAACCTATTGCACATTGTACCAATTCTATATATGAGAAAGGTATTTTATAGCTAAACGAATGAACTACGAATAGCTGTTTTTGTGTGAGTTTTCGTGTAAATTTTTTCTCTTTTTTTGTAAAGTACTGGTGTTAGGATGTTTCAAAAAAAAAATACTGTGGAGGAAAGTTCCCTAATTCAGTTTCCCACACTGGATTCAAAATTTTATCATATTACTCCTTTCTTCTTCTTTTCTACAGCAACATCAGTATTACCGTTGATCTATGAAGTATTTATTTCTAACAAAAATACCACGAAAAGCATGTGTGCTAGAAAATATTGATTTTATTTTTTGATTCCTCAAAAAAAAATTGCATTAAGAAGATCCTAAAACAAATAAAGTTCTTTTTCGATGAAAAAATTATTATTACAAACTAACTGTAGATGACAGAGATTAAACAATTGAAATAAATATAAAAGGTATCATACGCATTCTTGAATTCCTTCATTTTTCGCTGAAGCTTCACGCGTAAACACAGCGAAAAACTATATATACAGCTCACATATTGTTAACTGTCAATTTAGCATTTCTGTGTGTTCTAAAAATGGCTTTAGTAAGACCACCTTAAGAGTATGGGTAACTTATAAGAGTGAAAACTAGTGCTATTCTTGAAAGAACAACTATCAACGCCATCTAGTATCTGGCGACACTTGGCATTTTTTCAAGCTTTGTAATCTTTTTTTTCTGTTGGACTTATTACTACCCTAATTTTTCCAATTATACTAAGTAAATTAATTATTCTTATTATTACACTGAAAAAAAATGCCAAGTGTTGCCATCGCTAGATGGCTTTGATAGTTTTTTTTTTTGTCCACACTAGTACCAGTTTCCAATCTTATAATTTACCCATTCTCTTTGGGACCACTTAATGACCATCTAACGTAACCTAAAATGTTGCCTTTTTTATTTCATAAACCCTGAAGTTAGAGTTTCCCGATTTTTAGCATTAATACCTCGAAAGGAGACTCAGACTATGTAAGATTTTTATGGGAACTTATCAGAGTTAGCTTTTAATTACCACTTGAAGTGTTCTCTTGGAAGTTTATGAGGAAGCGAGGAAGCAAGGAAGCATTTTAGAGGAAGCGAGTCTGATACGGCAATAATTGAACAATTCTTTTCTCAACTTTAACTTAGTTTGTATTAACTGTATTATGAAAACAGGGAATATCGTTTCATACGTAACGCATACGGAATATATTTCGTTAGTGGGCTATTGAACTTCTTGGGAGGGTGTAAAGATGTAAGCTTTGAATAGATTGGGATGGAGGAGGAGCTTGCGTAGCTGAGTTGGCCTCAGACGGCTTGGCGCTGCAGTGAGTTGTTAATAGTAGTATTAGTGGATTATGTGTTATTTGTTCAGATGACTAGGATTTCAGTCAGGAAAAAAACATCGGAAGACAAGAATAAGGGTTCATACTTTATGCAACCTTAAAGACGTATTTCTTTCTGTTGGAATATTTGTGTGTTCTAAATAGTTCTGAGCTATTATATGATTTTTGAATGTCTTTAAGACTCATACACTTTTTACTTTTTGTGTCTTATTTTTTATAGATTATCATGATCGATCTTGTTTTGTAAGGGAAACACAAATTTATAAGATAGTATAACCTAGTCTCAACACATATGCTCATTTGATTACTTAACTCACCATATAATAGCATCTTACCACTTAGTTGTTTTAATTACAAACAAATATTGACTTTTCTTGTTATTTATTTTGGAAGAAAAGTGTTTTTCTGTATAAAATTTCCCCCCCCCCCCTTTACAGCCAGTGAAAAAAAGCTCAAAGTTTTGGATAATAAAAAACAGGGAAGAGATGTTAGGAATTCCTAGTGTTTGCTAAAACTATATATAATAGCAAAAGACTAAAAGGGTCTGATGTGTTTTGGTGTCTGGAGGAATATTGGATATATGTTTGTACTCAATATAACTGTTGTTAATAGCATTTTTAAAGTGTTGCTTAGCAAAGAATTAGAAAGCCTTCAAATACAGTTAAGGTAGTTTATCCCTTGCATTGCAATTGTAATCTGTCCCTCAGCTCATCAAAGTACTGAGAGTGGAGTAATTCCCAAGAGTATTAAGGTGGTACATTCATCCTTTAGGTTTTTATCCTTCCCTCCTGAACTGAATAAACTGGATTGAGTGGTTCAGTTATTTTTCTTTTTGTACCTAATTTCAATTTTCAAGATACTTACATGATTTTAATGTTACAAATGGATGCTATTTGATAACTTGCTGAAATATTTTTAGAATGGATTAATACCTTCAAAATATTGGCGGGGTAAGATTTAGGTATTAAAAAATACCTTCAAGATTAAGGTATAAAAAATACCTTCAAAAATGGATACTTTCAAAATATTTTCTTTTTGAGATAATTGGTCATTGCTAAATGTCAAACATCTGGAAATAGTTTGTCGTGTTAAATTACCCTCCTTTTATCCGCTCCTGGTCGAGATACTAGTAGATCTGGGGGGGGGGCAGTCCCCCTCTTTTTGGCGTCTATGCTATTTTCACTTATATTTAAATGAACCGGCAAAAAGGCAAATTTAAAGCTATGAAGGGAAAATTCTAAGCCATGACCTTCCCACCTATCTGTCATTTAAAATAAGTCGTAAAAAGTATAGCCACAGGTTCTCCCTCCTTCTGAAATTTGTTCAATATCTGATGCAATACTTTTTTAATATTCCTCTTGCAATCTTGTATTTGTGACGTGAATTTGCACAAAACTTGTTTTTTGCACGGAATATGTTTTGATTTTCGAAATATGTAAAATTGCAAGTTTCTTGTGTTCTAAAAAAATAACTAAAAGTCAATCATCCAGTCAGAAACAATACTCGCTGTCATTTTATTAAAAATGTATTATCAAACCCTATTAGTCATTAGTTAAAATAGATTTGTTGCATATTTCAAGCTAGGGGAAGGATGAATTCGCTTAAAGTATCTATTTTTAGGATTGGATCAACTGTTATCAAATTTACCCGATTTGGTGTTGGATTTTCCCGAAGCCCCAGTGATTCTTGGGAATTTTATTGGTCGTTTTATCGCTGATGACTGTTTATACCCCCGCTTTATTCGTAACTACGAAGGAAAAGTTAAATGTCCTCTTGCCAAGTAAATCATTTTCTTTTCTTATTTTGATTTTGTTTATTTATTTATTTATATTATATATTTATTTATTAATGTATATTTATTAATTTTAAAAATTAATTTATTTAAAATATAAATTAATTTATTATATATTAACATATAATTATTATATACTCATTATATTTATATATATTTATTTATTAGTAAAGGATACTTTTTTGTAGTTTTAGAAATCCTTGTCCATCAGTCAATGAGATATGATAAAACTGAGACTACATGCATTTTGGTTTGGTGCTGTTTAAATCAGCTTCTTTTCTTTTTTTTTCTTTTTTTTTAGCACTGAGGACGGCTTGGCGGAGCTTTCGTTCTTGTATGAAGATGAAAAACAAGCAAATATTTCGACAAGGACCTCCGCAAAATCGTCCTCAGTGCTCAAAAAAAAAAAAAAAAAAAAAAAAAAAAAAAAAAAACTTTTCGAGGTAAACTTGACAAGAGGAGAAAAGAGAATCAAAAACCATCCAGAAATCAATGAAGGAGAATTGACCAAATGGATTGAACAATCCTTTTTTTTTAGTACTGAGGACGACTTGGTGGAGGTCCTTGTCGAAATATTTGCTTGTTTTTCGACTTCATATTTTGCTACCGGCTGACAAAATCCTCGTTTTCTCATCTATTTGATTTTATTTCTCATTTATTATATCCTTTCTTTTCTTGGTTTCATACTACATTCTAACTATTCTAGAAACAAGTCACGGCACGAAAGAGCTGGCACGAAATAACGTTTTTCAAATTAAAAATGGCTGTATTTTTTTTACGGATGTATTTTACCCCAGTTTTCAACCTAAGAATTTTTACAAACAAAAAAGGAGATAACATACTGAGGAAATTTTTAAGACATTGAATTGCAGAAGAAAATTAAATAAAAGTTTCTGCTAAAGATCTAATAGTCGTCGTCAGTAAAACAGAAAAGTAGAACAAAAATAAGATTCAGCCAACAATGAAAGAGACTTGACATCATTATTGCTGTATGCAAGTTCAGCTAATGCCCAAGCCACATCATAGTCACATCTGTCGGTAAAAAAAAGCGAAGCTTCATGAATGACATGTCATTTTTCTTGATCTTAGCTTCACACTTGTAATTAAAAAGTGGAAAATTAAAGTTGCAAGAAATTAGTTTGAAGAGTTCGCACCAACACTAATTTGTGTCCCACTGTTCTCTATTAATACTACGTCTTCTTAACTTTTATCAGATTCCTCTCACAAATAGAAGAACCACTGTTCTAAGTTTCCATATTTTCTAGTTTTAAAAATTATGCCTTAAGCCTTGACTCTGATTTGTCAGTCAAGAAATTTATGCTTCAAAGTTGAACAATGTTAAACTCGAGAAATTATAAGAATTTGGCGAACATGTAAGAAATTGGCGAAATTATAAGAAATTGGCGCTGTAGTCGTGCGTAATTTTGATTTCGTCGACAGATAGGACTTGATGTGCTCCTGCGTAAGACTAATAATGGCAATGCGTACAGAAAGAATAAAATCAGAAGCAAGTTTTAATGCTCTTCTTGCTTTTTCGGCAGCTAGTCTTATATTGTCTCGCAGATAAAAGCATACAATGGTTTCCTTTGGTTTTTAGAACACTCTGCAGAGCCTGTTACTATAGAAACAGTAAAAAGGGATGTAATTGTACATTTATAATAACTAACAAAACTGATTCATGACTGTCTCTCACATATGGTTGCAATTAGTGGGATACATATAGACAAAAAATAAATGTTTAGAACTGAATTTTGAAAATTCAGGAATCAATTCGACCAAATCCTTAAAACAAACAACAGAGAAAAAAAAAATACAAATGCACTAACCTCCAAATTGGCATGTAAATGACAAAATATCAAATACAAGGTAGAGGAAAACTTACAATGGTTCTATTTTGCTGATCAAAATAAATTTAAACCTTATCCATTTTAGCATTTGTCTCAACAAATCGCTGTAGTAGTGCCCATGGTGTTATACTTCTCAAATGAACTCTTAAATTTTTGGGGATATTCGAAAAAATTAAAATGTTTCTCGACTATTTGGATCAAACTTATATATTAAAGATATTTTTAGGCATTGTACATGTGACGAAAAAATGTTGATATCTTCTGCTCAATTTCTTAGCTGTTGGATGAGTAGGAAAGGGGAATAAAGTTTTTGGAAAAAAAAAAGAAATTTCTAAGTTAAAGAAATAAGACACGGGGAAAGAAGTTGAACCAAGGGACAGAGCATCTTAAGTTTAAGAATATTTGAAATGCTAATAATACATAAAATGCTAATAATGCATAACAGGTGCTGACATTGTAGTTCTTTCTGCACTTAAGGTGATAAAGATTGCTTATA
>CM051258.1:49337614-49460114 GCA_027921565.1 Artemia sinica
GTCCTGCTCAAAGGTATAATTTTTTGAAATTTGAACTGCGTGGAAGAAAATGGCTATCTCAAAATTTTTATTGGGTGTGTTTGGGGAAATGGTGGGCGTGGAAGGGGTGTTAGTTGCCTTCCAATCACTTTTGACTATTAAAAAAGGCACTAGCCAATTCAATTTCCAATCGAATGAGCCCTTTTTGAAGTTTCTACGACAACGTGTTCTATAAAAACCTTATATGCCCCCAGGGCATAACTTATAACCCTTGCCCTGAGGGCTCTGGGGGGGGGGGGAGTATTGTCATCCTCAAAGACCTAATTTCCAGTACTTAAACTTCGTTAAATAAAGTGGCTATCTCAAAATTTTCATTGGATGTGTTTGGAGAAAAGGTGGGCTTGAGAGGGGGGTTAGTTGCCCTCCAATCACTTTTGACTATTAAAAAGAGAACTAGCCCTTTGAATTTCCAATCGACTGAGCCTTTTTTAAGTTTCCTCGACGGCCTTCTATAAAAACCTTATATGCCCCCAGGGCATAACTTTCAACCCTTGCCCTGAGGGCTGTGGGGGAGTGTCCTCCTCAAAAACATAATTTCTCTCTGGAAATCAACTACGCTGAACAAAATGGCTATCTCAATATTTTGATTGGGTGTGTTTCGGGAAATGGTGGGAGTGGAAGGGGTGTTAGTCGCCTTCCAATAACTTTCGATTATTAAAAAGGGCACCATCCACTCCAATATCCAATTGATTGAGCCCTTTTCGAAGTTTCTACGACAGCTTCTTCGATACGAAGTGCCCCGCTCTAAAGGAAAAAATGATAAATAATACATTGTGCCAGCATCGTTCTTATAAGCCCCCAGGGCATAACTTAAAACCCTTGCCCTGAGGGTTGTGGGGGAGTGTCCTCCTCAAAACATATTTTCTATCTGGAAATCAACTACGCCGAACAAAATGACTATCTAAAAATTTCGATTAGTTGTGTTTGGGGGAATGATGGGCATGGGGGGGCTAGTTTCCCTCCAATCTCTTTCGACTATTAAAAAGGGCACTAGCCACTCCAATTTCCAATCGAATGAGCCGTTTTCGAAGTTTCTACGACAACTCCTTTGATACGAAGTGCCCCTGTATGGAAAAAAAACAACAAAAAAATAAATAATACATTGTGCCAACACAATGTGCCAACTACAATGTATCATAGGCAGCGCGATTGCGCTGCCTATGATACTTTATAAGCACATTAAATTGATTAATGTTTTAAACGAGAGCAACATTGGTTTAGTTAAAGTAGGGAGTGAGGTTAGTAGGCACTTTTGGTTGAATCAGAAGTTAAGCAGTTTTCTGTCCTATCTCCATTTATATGGATGATTTTAATGGACTTGTCTTCAGGAACACGGCAAAGGTAATGGGAGCTCATGGAATAAAAACGAAAGATAAGGCATCCTAAACTTAGATTATGCAGATAATTTGAGCTTTCATAATAAAAATATTAGCAAAATAAACGGTTTTTTTATGTTTAAGAGTTCAGGGTGCCAGAGTAGGATTTGAAAGTGAACCTAGAGAAGATAAATCGCTTAGTCTTGGAATAAATGACGGCGAAGAGAAATCGTTAGTTGAGATATCGAAGGTTGGTAATAGCAATTTCCCCCTCCTACGAGTTCTTGAACGACAAACCACCCACGAACATATTCATCAGTACGATATAAAGCATATTCAGTATGTTCCTGTATACACTTCGTATTTGGAACTTTGTCAGTTCACATTAATAAGTGAAGTAGGTGATCCTTTAGCAATTACAAAAGGATTGGCTGTGATTATATGTTTTCGGCCCATTGGACAATGAGATGGCTAATAGGAAAAATACATTTGTTCTCCCTGATATTGATTGCTATGTTACTACTCTCAGACCACGACAATTGGGTAATCGACTGGACTATTTCAAAGGTGTGTCGTCAATTTCAGGCTATGGTCTTGGCAGTTGGTTTGCTAAGTTGTTCTCACTCTGCACTACCCGTGGTTAAAAATATATTGCTCTGGTTTCCGCGGATTTTGCATCCTCGACACTACACGATTTGGGGGCTGGCAAAGATTTTAAAGAAAGTGTCTCACGAAATTTCAGGTTCAGGGCACGATCCCTTGGCGAGCAATTGAAAGTGGAAAAGGTTTAGAAAGATCGAGAAAAACCTCATCAGTCTCTACTCAGTCCAGAAACGAAAGACATCACTCTTTTCAAAGAAGAAAAAGTAACCAAGAAAAATATTGTTAGATCGAAAAAAGGGATTTTTTTTCCTAGAATGGCGTCGAGTTGCGAGGAGATTTATCAAGTGGATAGATTCACTTATCGGTGTAGTGTTATTAGTAAAGATGGTGGATGCAGTGAAGACCTAACAATTAGAATATTATGGTGGATGCATGGTTCTGAAACGTGGGCACTTCGAATGACAGAGAAAGATTTGTTAAATATTTTCCAGCGTAATTGTGTATAGTCTTAGGTTCTCATTTGATTGACCGTATCTCAAACATTAAACTGTACGAAAAAGTGGTTCAATCCCACTTTCTAGGGCTATAATGAAAGAAGGGCTTAGATGGCCAGGACGCGTTACAGACGGTTGAAGGATGACAGATTGCCAAATATTGTGGTTTTGGCCATCAATGAAAAACAGGTTGTTCCCAAATAGGTTGGAAAGAGGCCTGAGGTAAGGATTTAGAGGAAATCGGAACTCGCTAGGAGAGGGTAAATAGTAAAGCTTTGAATAGATTGCGGGGGAGGAGGAGCGTTTGCAGCTCTGCCATTAGATGCCTCGGTGCTACAGTGAGTTATTGGTAGTAGTAGTAGTAGTTTCATTCACTGCTAAACCCTCGTTGGGTTTAGCCTTTTCATTATTTTTTTGTTTTTGTTTTGTTTTTGTTATGCTTCATATATAGTTCTAAGGTGGTCTCAGAGTGTGGTTTTGCTTGTTTATGTCAGTAGATTTTTTTTTTTTTTTTTTTAGGAATTTAGGGGTTTTGCTTTTGAGCCAAACAGTGGTAAAGGATAACAAATCCATAAAAATCGGTCTTGAATAAAAGAGTGAATAATTTTGAATTTGCGGTTTGAAGATACTTTTTTCTACGGGGAATGGGGAAGAAGAGACTTCATCCTGTTTAGGTTAAGCTGTTGATATATTCTGTTTAGGTCAAAGCATAAAAAGGGAAGAAAATTTGAGTGCATTCTGGGACCTTCTTAAAATCGAGGCTTCGGGGAGTTTGCCTCTTCCCACTTCATTTTGGCGGGCTCTGAAATTAATTTACGGCTTTTAAAAAAAATTAATATGTAAAGAAGAAATTATAAACAGTATACACAAGATTCTATTGAAAATTAATAAGGTATTGATATTAGTGCTACACAAACTTTTAATATAAACCAGGCCTGTAATTACTACGTAACATTTTTAAAATGGAATCGTGTAGCAAATCCCTTCTTACACACCTTTGCTAGGTCTCATCTATGCCTCGTTTTAATTTTTTTTTTTTTTTTTTAGGTTTTAGCATTAGAACACTTGACCCTGAATTTTAGCAAAAATTAAAAATTTTTAATTTTTAGCATTAGAATACAAATAATTTTTGCTGTGAATGCTGAATAATATCGGCTAGAAGGCAATTTGAGTAAGTTAATTCTTAGTGTTCACATTCTCCACACTTGAGTACATAATCAAACGCTAAATAATTCTGAACATCTTTTCACCGAATATTTAGTGCATTAAATCAAATCTGGCTTCAAGCCCTTGTTCTGAACTCCCTCTTCTGGTTTTCATCTTTTTTCCTTATTTTGATTTTTTTTTTTTTTTTTTTTTTTTTTTTTTTTTTTTTTTTTTTTTTTTTTTTTCTTGCTTTAATTAGCCTCTGAACAGTACTTCTATCACGGTTGTTTCAAAAATGGATTAAATCGAAAAGAAAACTTCTAAAAAATGACTCAGACCTCCTGATAATGGATGGCAAGATCATTTCGATCTCTTATGTTAACCCAAAAGATCTCTCACCAATGAAATCCAGGACCTAAAAGCGCAGTTTGCTCGTAATCCCCTCTATCTTCCTGGGATATACCCTGTGTGCGCCTAAGAGTTCTATCAGTAATACCATTTGTGTTGTTGTTGCCTTATTCTAAAAACCTTACATTGCTGTGTGTCATTTTCTTGTTTAGGCAATCATGTACGTTCTCGACAGTTGCAACGCGAACGTTGAAGACTTGATTATTCAGCTATTGAAGCATTTGTACGATACTGGCACTTTAACTTACGATCAGCTAAAAGCAGTAAGTTTGTTTTCTTACTTTCTTGAACCTAGATTAAAACTGCCATATTCAATAAGAGTTTAAAAATTTTCAAAAATATCAAATTATTTTTACCGTCTCATCCATCCAATGAGGATATAAGGGATATGGTAGTCGAGGGCTTTTTACTTTCGTGCAGTTATCTCTTCTATATTTGTATGAATAGATCGAGGAAAAAAAATGAGGGACAAAGAGTATGGATAACTTATAAGAGTTGAAACTGACGCTATTGTCGAGAAAAAAAAAACATCAGCGCCATCTAGCATATGGCGACACTTGGTATTTTTTCAAGCTTTGTAATCGTTTTTCTATTCACAACTTGTATCTGAAACTTATTACTAAGTACACAAATTAAATTGATTATTCTTATTATTACTCTGAAAAATGACAAGTGTCAATGTTCTGTGGATTTGTCAATGTTCTGACAAACCCTGACAAATCCATGTTTGCCAGACAGAATATGCGTTTTACGTTTAAAATTATGTTGACCTGTAGGATTAATAAACGAGCTCTACTAAACCTTGAATAATGACGTTTTTTGGCAGCAATTTAAGTGCTGTTATGTCTTCTGTAGAAGTGTATATCTTCTGCCTGATATATGAGTTATTTGTAATGTAGAAAACGGATATTTTAGGAACAGATATGTAGATCGTAATCAAATACGTAATCAGGCTTTGTGGTCTAAATTAATTCTTCAGATATATTTCTGTTGCATTCTACTTTAGGATCGTTGTTTGAAAAAAAATAAATTACATTACAATTTGAAAAATCAATTGCAATTACTTTACAATTAAAATTTCAAAAATCCCCCATTTTTGCTTGATTTGAAGTTTATATATTCACTCAATCTAATCTTGCCTTGTATGTATCCTAAGCTGTTTTCTGCTGAAATAGAGAAACTAGATTTTTTCAATCATTCTGTGAAAGACCTTCGGCAACCGCTGAAACTTTATTCATTTGGGGTATAGCAAAACACCTAAAAGCAAGGGCAGACCGAGAATACATTTTTATTTGGCATTTGTGGTATGGAGGATAATAATTTGGAGAATCAGAAACAGGTGGGGTGTTTCAGTTTCAAAATATCATGCAAGCTCAAAGTCGTAAAGCAGCCATTAAAAATCTACATTCTACGGTTATAATGGGGTTGATAAGTGGAACAGACTTTTAGTTCGTTGACCGTTTGCTAGCATTCCTTGTGGGAATATATCTTAGAATACCTTAACTACTAATAAATTTTCGCAACAAGAAATGTCATCAATTATATTTTTTCAAATTTATTTTTTGGTTCCTAATTTTACTTGTGAACCCCTTTAGTATGTTTGAACTTTGGCTGTCGCACATTCTCTGCTTTCGTCCTATTCAATTTGTTGTTTTTGTTTTATATTTACAGTGATTTGTGCAGATTCCTTTCGGTTTTAAATACTGATAGGTTTTTATTACTTGGTATCAATTTACTACTAAGCTTGAGTGATATATTTTCATTCTAAAATTTTTAAGATCACTTCCATATTAACCCCCAACTCAAACCAAATGGAATGGTTTTAGCCAAGTGAATAGCGCGCTAGACTTGGAACCATTTGTCGAAAGGGTGTGGGTTCGATCTTTGGTGTATCCGGTTATTTTTTTGTAACGAGGGTCAGTGGGGTGACTCTGTAAGCTCAGCCAGAGTCGAATCAGCTCTAAATGGGTACCTGAAGAAACCTGGGGAAGGTAAGCAGGAAGGGTGTGCGAAAGCACAGGATGTCCTCAACTCATCATTGCCCTTCCTGGCTGGAGGGCCATGAAACGGATATCAGCACCGCCGGTAAGGAGACTATAACAGTTCAATGGTGTATTACAACCCCCAAACCTCAATCATGAACTTAAATAACACCATTTTCCAATCTGACTTGCTTGGACTTTAAATACAAAACCTAGCCTGCTCTGTACAGGATCTTCAAATATGGCAACTGTGAGTTTTTTTTTTTTTTTTTATGCTCTGCTAAAATAATTATGATAACTTCATGTGGATCAGTATATACAGTATGGAAAGCATCCAAGAACCAAAGCAGAGCACAGAGGGTGTATGTGATTGCATTCCATCTACGTATGTTTTTATACAATGTTCATTCATACTTTACAAATTTCTCATACCAATTTCAAGATACACTCTTTCCTTGAAGTCACAAAAACAGTTACAGGCAGTACCGTTTGATATTTTGCAAAAATCTTTATTCAAAGTTCCGTTGAGCTCACTAATTGGTCGTGGAAGTCAAAATAAAGTTAACGCAGATAAGATAATCGCCAATAAAATATATTACGGACTGAAGAAAATCATGGTGGGAAAACTGTGTTTTGTTTGTCTTATTATATTTTCTTTTCGTAATGGTGATTCTACATTTTGTCTTATCAGTACTTTATTTGTTTTCTCTGTTTATTATCTTGCGAAGCATGGACCGCGTGGCTTTCCTGTTGAAATAAATGTACACATATAAGCAAGAAAAGCATATCCAAAGAATCGAACTATTGTACAGAAGCTGTGAATGATTGTGATATATATATGTTTCTATGCAATATTCATATTTACTTTAAAAATATTTCATACCAGTTTCAGGATAACCTCTTTCGTAGAAGACACAAAAGCACTTACAGGCAGAACTGTTTTGAATTTTGCAGTATATCATTATTCCAGGATCCATTGAGCTCATTAACTAATCACGGAGGTCAAAACAAGGTTAAAGCAGGCTAGATATTCGTTAATAGAATATATTACGAAAGATATTTATTGTTATAAAATTGATTTTTGTTCAGCTGGAATGGCAAAACCCCACATTGTGGGCATGTCACATTTTTTTGTCGTGATTATGCTCATACACATTCAATGCGGGTAAAGGTGGTGAGCTTGAAAACGTAGCTATTTACTGCCACAGATGATCTCCTGGTGCTGTCAAAGACTTGGTTTGCTGTGAAAAGATCGATTTCTGATTGCGGTCATTGGATTTTTTCATGCATATCCCCATGCCCAGATTTGCCAATAGGCACACTAGGCCCAGGCCTAGGGGCTCACAATACCAGGGGGCTCAATAAATTATCACCGAGGGATTTTTTTCTTAACAGAAACCGGACTTATGTGATTTATGGTCAAAGTGTCTGGTGTACTCCGCCGCTGTGCTGTCTATTCACAGAAAAGTGATTTTAAAAAAACACAGGAATTCCATGGTCACTATAAACTGTCAGAGGTCTCCCAAAAATTGCTGCTGAGAGTTTGGCATCACTTCCCTCTTTTGTCTCTTTCATTACATTTGGCTCATCTGTTGCGTTCTGTTCAGTGCTTCCACTATCTCCGAATTTTCGGGATTTCCCCGAAAATTTCGCAAAAAAGCAACCGCAAAACCACTTAGGCCTAGAAGCGTCAAAGTTTCACCGCTTGGGCCTAGAAGCGTCAAAGCGTCACTGCTTGGGCCCAGAAGCGTCTGGTCCTGCATATTCCTAAATTAGTGCCACTCAACAGGGGCTACTAGCTAGCATTTATGCTCTTGCACTTTTCTCCAATGGGTTCCACGTAATCCAAGATGGCCGGCACATTTCAAGTTTAGCATAGTCTATCCTCTCCTTGTTAACCTACGTTGATAACATCCTCTTGCTTTTATGCAAAACAAAATCCATCAGAATAATCCGAACGAAAGAAGAATTGAAACAACCATTTTCAGATCAGGCTCTACTGGAAACCATCCGCTAAGCATGTTATTTGCACTTAATCTCCCTTTGTGCTTGTTTGTTTTCATAGAACGTGCTAAGCAGTTTAGCATGCTTATGTTGTCTTCCATACAGAGGAATGACTTCAAGAGTCTGAATCTCCTCGACTGAATCGAAAGCCAGTTCATTATAATGAGCCACGTGGTATAAGGCACCAGACGCACTTCCAAACATATGGTAACTATTTGTCAAGGTTAATTCTAATCTATAAATTGTCAGAAATAATTTTATTTACTTATCATGTTGTTTTTCTTTTATAATAAATTGGATATATTTTTCATTATTACACTCTCTCTCTCTCTCCATCTGTCTTTTTTTATTAATAAATGTTTTAAATTGTACGTGTTTAAATGATTAATAGTTTAATTTTCAAAAAGTTCTATGTTTAAAAGTCTGTTTAGTTGTCCCCTTCTTTTACAGGCCGTGAAGCCTTTTTGGTGATTCGTGATTTTATTTATTGAATAATTTTCGTTTCTATTTGAAATATATCTCATCTTTCTAAATAAATCTCTGCTTTCTTTACTTTTCGTGTTTCTCTTCTCATGTGCTCATTCAAAGTCCCGAATAGAAATGTTACAGGATGACCAAAAACACTTCTTCTATGATAAATGACAATTTCAAATCTAGTAATTATACAAAAATTATTGGGTGTCTAAGACTCTGGTTTACGATCAAAAAGTTTTTCTTCTTCCGAATATTAGCCCGTCCTTAAGATAAGCCTAGTCCTGTGCAGGGGCGTCGTTTGGGGGTGGCAAGGAGGGGAAGTTACCGTCCCAATAGCGTGGAGAAAAAATATTATGCATCCCTTGCCCTTTGACTATCCAGATATGGACCCTCCTTGCCCCCCCCCCCCAGTAAAAATGCTGGAGATTCGCTCCTGGTCCTGTGTGGACATTTTAGGAGTTATAGGTTTATATATATCTTAACATTGGACGTGGTCGTCGCTTACTAGATTGCTAGCTACCGCTGCAACCCGGATATGATAATACACACAGGAAAAAGCCTACGGCTTTTTCTTCTTTGAAATAGTAAGAGACGAGTCTCAAACAATCAAGTAGCTAGCTAATTCCAATGTATGCAATTGTTTGTTATTCCATTGATCGTCTTTTATTATAACTAGGTTTTAGCCATCTCTACAGCCATGTTACTGATGGAAATTACATACTCCCTGTTTATGTTTCAGTTAACATTGTAATTCAAGTCTTACCGCTGGTATACGATTATGTTTGAAAGACTGCAGTGTGAAAAGACATCAAAAATGCAGTTTTTGGTGGAAAAATTTATTCTCTTTTAGAAATAATTTATTTTAATTACTATAGATTTTTAACCCAATTAATTTCCTTTAAAATGAGCTATTGAACAACCCTCTACGATGTTCCAGTGCCAAGCTATCTCTGGATACAAAAGAAAAGAGAAAAAAAAAAAATATCCCGTTTAGGCAGAATGTTGTAGTAGCTGCCACTTTTCTTGATTTTCAAGCCAATATATTTCCCTTGCTGTTCAAGCCAAGGGACTGAAAGTTTCCTATACAGGGGTTTCGGACAAGGCGGTTCTAATGGTGTACTTTTTGTTTTGATCTGACTCCTTTGTTAGGAACTATGGGTTTTTATATTTCTTAACATTGGACGTGATCGTTTCTTACTAGGTTGCTAGCTACCGCTGCAACCCGGATCTTCCCGATCCGCAGTAAACACAGCAAACATAAATGAATAAATAAATCATAAAACGAGTAAAACTTAAATTGAATATGCAAATCATGCTTAAAAGAAACAAAAATCACTACAAACAAGTTTGTCTACTGCCTCCTTCCCTAACTGTAAAAGTATACAGCCTACTGCTTGGTTATTTCATTTCATTTTTATTAGTACTATAAAAAAAAACAAATACAACAATAAAGAACAAAACTGAAAGAGTAAAAGAAAAAGAAAAAAAAATACACCAGATACATCAGATATTGTAGCCCCAGAACCTGAGCATGTAGAGGGCCCAATCAATGCAGCAACAATTTCAAATTCGGAAAAAAAAAGGAATATGAAATAAAGCTATACATCAATACATAAGAAAAAGTGTCAAAACTTATGGACAAAGACAAAAAACAAATACTAATAATAAAAAAAAAAATAAAAAATTAAAATATGGGAAAAAGACCAAAATACAGAAATCCCACTACAGCGTAAGAAACCCACAAGCAGAATTAAACAATATCGGAAAAGATCTCTCACACGAAATATCGGAGGGCAGAGAACTCCATAGCTTAGTAGCTAGATAAACTGGGGAATGCTGGGAAAAAGAAATTCGAAACGGTGGAAGTACAATGGATAGATGGGACGGGACTTACGAAAGGAAAGGAAAATATTTGAAGATGGAGATACTTTATGAAAAACTACACAGGCTTGAAGGAAGGGAACAATGTAAAAATTTATAAGCTAGGAGGAGATATTTCTTTTTTTTACCAGGGAATCAAATTTTGTAATACCAGTATCATTATATAAATCAACAGAGGGGTATCTTGGAGGAAGTCCAAACATAGATTTATTCTGGAGGCGTCTTATAGGAGTTAGTAGAGAATAGCATGGCACACCCCAAACAGAGCAGCAATAAGAAAGTCGTGAATTGAAAAACGCATAATACAGTGAGACCATTACCTCAGTGGGAAGAAAGGATTGAAGTATGTGCAGGACACCAACCTGGCGAGAAAGAATATCCTGGAGATAGGAAAGACGAGGCTTACAAGAAACGTTAGAATCCAAAAACACACCCAAAATTTTAATTACACGAGTTTGTGGAATAAGGATATTATCAAAATAAATATTCAATATACAACGAAAAACTACCAGGCGGCGATGACCCGCCGTAAACATTACTGTACCACTTTTAGACGCATTAACAACCATCTTCTTTACGAGTCACCACGAGCTAACCTTATGGATAACCCTCTGTGCTAATCATGTTACGCTTGCCTCATTTTCAGCGCAAACAAAAATGTTTGTGTCATCGGCAAAGATCACGAATCGCACTCTCTGACATATCAGTTTCTACGAGGTCTTTCTTGAAGAGAACAAACAGTAGCGGACCCACAGATCGACCCCTGGGGAACTCCACTTTTTACAGGCAGACAGTGCGATTTGATGCCATCAATCTCTACATACTGATAACGATCTAAAAAGTATGATTAAAACCACCGGAGCGAAACTCCTCTTATTCCATACCTTTCTAATTTCCGTAACAATAACGGATGGTTGGTCATGTCGAAAGCTTTGGAAAAACCCAGGAAATACGGATTACCTTAAGTCCAATATCAAGGTTCTGTCTTATGAACTCAGTTGCATCAATTAGACCATACTCCGTGGAGAATCCAGCTCTAAAGCCAAGCTGAGAGTCGGATTATACAGGGCTGCCATACTCACACTCAACTGAAAAAAAAACGTACATGTCTGTTATACATCAACTTTTCTAGAGTTTTGAGAAGGCAGGCAGTAGAGAAATAGGCCTATAATTTGATATCCGAGATGGGTCATCCTTCTTGTGGAGAGGCACGAATCTTGCAATTTTATAAACTTATGGAACACAGCCAGAATAAAATGGTAGGTTGAAAATATGTAACAGTGGCAGAGATATTGTCAAAGCAGCTTGTTTCACAACAAAGCTACACAATCCACTTGCATCCTCACTTCAAGAATTATTAAAACTAGAAATTATCCTATTAACTTCTTCTGGAGAGCAAGGAATTATGAATAAAGATCTCACAACAAATGGTGAACCAACCGCTGGTTCAGGCGAAACGGGGAGAACAGGTAAATCTAAAAAGAACTCGGACTGGCCAGAACGGAAGGAAGGTGGAGTTTTGCTCCTTTCCGCCTTTGGTTGATGGCCTTGTTGATGACAGACCAAACCTTTTTAAGTTTCCCGTGACATTCATCAATCCTGGAAAGAAAATATCGTTTCTTAGGTGCACGGATGACAGTAGTGAGGTGATTCTTATAACACTTATAACTCTCAATATTGGACGGGCCATCACTCCTTAAAGCCTGCTTAAATATTTTTGCTTTACTTAACTTGCACTGCACAAGCCCCGTAGTCAGCCAGGGGACCCTCGGCTGTAATTTTTTAATAGACTTAACCACTGGAAATGTTTTATCTGCCAAATACTTAAACCGAGCTGTAAATCTTACAGCTGTACAATGCACGTCCTTCACCTCCAAAATACTGCCCCAATCACACAAGGAAAGCTCTCTACTGAAAATAGAAACATTAGTTTTAATATAAGCTCGAGTAGGTGTAATTGTGTTTAGTTCCATGATTACTAGGAGAAACAGGCCTTCTCACACCTGGAAGAGACAAGAAAATAGGGAAATGGTCAGAAAGATCAGAAACAATTATACTAGCAACAAAAAGATTTGAAAACGGATAGAAAAATAAGTATTATCAGTTCAAATCGCAGAATTTCTAGCTTTAACACACCGAATTGGGAATAATATAGAGGGAAGTAGACCATTAGATGTTAGAGTCTCAAAAAACAAATTTACTCCCTTATCTCCTCCAAGCTGGAGCAAATTAATACAGGGTTCGGACTTGCCTATAAATTCCTATATTTTAATGCACTCCTATAAAATGCCTATATTCTGGCTAAAATTCTATTATTTCTATACTTTCAACTGAAGAGCACTAAGATCATTGCTCATTATTTGCAATTTTCACTGCTCGTTAAGTAAGCCAAGATGTGCTTTTCTTTGCTTTTGACTCTGCTTGTAGACTGTGCTGTCTTTCGGTGTAGATCGATAATTAATTACAACTGTTGAGCTGTTTGAACTTAACTAATGCTTTGTGTTGACTTAGTAGCTTATGTTTTGTTTTTTGTCATGTTGGGCCTGTCCGAAATAAGTGAAGATCAGTATATAGGCTAGCAGTCTCTGCTTAATGAGACTGGAGATCTTTCTTGCGACTTATGCGTTTCCTGGCTGAACGAACGCTATAAAAGGCTGATGCAAATACGGCCCAGTTTCGGACATATACACATTTTTTCTTTTTATGGCCTTTTAATCGCGGCGTGCTATTTTGTAGATAATGCTTGGTAATTAAGTATGGGGCCTACCAAGTTTAATAGTTCATGGTTTTCTAAGACGGATTGTAGCGGTAGAAAGATTGGTGAATGGTGTAAGACTGGGAACGACCTGTACTCGTTTTTTTGTAAACTCTGCTTGAAAAATCTTGGTTGCACAGCTGGGGTTGCTCAGTTAAACAAGCATGTGCGATCGGCAGAACACAAAGTCACAGTTACTGCTCAATTATTTCCCGTGCTACATCCACTACAGCTTCACATGACCGGACAATCTTGAGTTGATGAAACAACCAAGGATAAACCATTAGTTGGCACAAACATGTTTTGTGAGCGTGATGCCGCCTATAAAGCTGAGTTAATATGGGCACTTCAGACGATACAGAGTTCCATGTCTGCTAACTCTTCAGACCATATTGTCGCAATCTTCCATGCGATGTTTTCCGGTAAGGTCCTTGACGGAATGTCCCTATGTGTGAAGAAACTCACGTGTCTGATAACCGATGCGCTGCATCCTTACTGTAATCAAATGCTTGTGAAGGAAATTTAGTCATATTTTGTACTAGAATATGACGAGACAACCGACAACACTGGTAAGAAAGAGTTACAGATATGTGTTCGATATTGGCCCTCATACGGAAACGAAATCCAGAGCAGACATTTATGCACAAGTTTTATGGGCCATGTGACAAGTGATGAGCTGTATAGGAAGATCATGTCAGCCATTGAGCAGAATCAGCTGCCAATTGTAAAACTGATCACGCTTGGAAGTGACGGACCAAACATCAACAAAAGTGTTTGGAGCAAGTTTAATGCCGGAAAAAAGAAAGTGACGGGTAAGGGAATGTTGAACATTGGTACTTGCAACATCCATATAATCCATAAGGCTTTCTTGAAAGGTCTTCAGGTGTTCAGAGAAGAAAGTTCCGACTTTGTTATTCTTGTGCATTAATTTTTTGACGGCTGGCCTGCACGTTGTGAAGACTATCGAAAGTGCCAAAAGACAGTGGGAGTGCCAGAGAATGCTTTCATGAAGCATGTCCCAAGCCGCTGGCTGACGATCGGACGTGCCCTTGCTAGAATCATGTAGCAGTGGCCGGCAATCTTAGAGTACTTCCTGAACTTCGTGCCGAGAAAGAAAAAACTGAAGAATCTTCATTCCACTGCCAAACTTCTGAAGATTGTGGCTTATATCAAAAGTGTGACGATGAAGGCCCAACTCGATTTTATTCTAGCCTCACCAGAACTGTTCATGAGTTTCACCCAACTGATCCAGAAAGAAGAGCCTCTCATTCATGTTCTACACTCAGAGATCAAGAGACTAGTTGCGACGGGTCTTTACTCCAGATTTCGTGACCGAGACTGAAAAGTTCTTACTATTTGTACAGTTCGTATTTGACATAAAAAAAAAAGAAAAAAAAAGAAGAAGCAGAAACTCGGGAGATGACGAATTTATGTGACCAGGTATCTCACGCCATCTACCACAGATCTGATCCCGAGTACTTCTGAATCCTATATTTGGGCCCGGGAAATTCTATAAAAATAGGACATAGCCTTTAATTTGAAACGAACCGACCTATCCGAACCCTGTTAATATTAAATTCACCCAAAAGACTTATTTCTTTAGCAGAAGTTATATCAAGCTGGGCGAGAAAATGATCAAGGGGCAAAGAGAAAAGATTTGAAGGATAAGGACGGGGTTTATAAAACAAACCAACAAACTTACATTCTATATCAGCATCTAATAATTCAATAACAACAGAGTAAATGGCACGACTATTTGCATCTTTTGAAAAAAAAAATAAACACTCAAGGTTTGGTCTTCTCACGTATTTCAGATGATTTTGCCCAAACATGGTAATACCACCAGGACATATTGTAACTTTTCTAGGTACATGTATTGCTTTGTATCCTTGTAGAGAGTAATTAGAAGTTTCCTCTACATCACTTAACCATGTCTCAGACAGTCCAATTACAATGGTAAGGGCACAGCTGGTAATCACCTAATAGAACAGATAGACCATCCCATTTAGATTTCAGTCCCTGAATGTTCAGAGAAAGCACATTGAAGTTTTCCTTAGTAGACATTGATGGTGCAATTTTTGTAACATATTCATCAACATCATAATAAGTACAGGAAGACAATGAAGGTTATTCAAGACTTCATCAGACCTTTCACTTTCAGGAGAAGTGTTCTGAAAATATGGATCTTTTAACAGAGAATTATTCAACAAGGGAAATGAACTCACATTCTCTAACATTTTTACATGACAACTATATGAGAGAAATCAGGCTACATGAATTTGATAGGATCCCTAACAAAAATATAGAAATATCAGTAAGAGCGCACATATCATTTAAAGTACTGGCCCAAAGTATAACGTGCGACCAGTCCAAATTATTTAAAGAGAGTAAAGAATAATAGGGGAAAATTGTAACATCATCAAGTGAATTCCTACAGAAGCCATTCTTTATATTGTAACAAAATAAATTCAAATCCATCAATTTAGTTTCCTGCATTTGCAGCACACTTGAAGGTGATGGGATCACAAACAAAAATAAAGAAATATCAGAGGGATGGCACATATTATTTAAAGTATTGGCACAGAGTATAATGTGCCACCAGTCAAAATCATGCGAGTTGCAAGTTTGCTGGCATGACAAATATATGAGAGAAATCAGGCTACATTAAGAGATATCAGTAGAATGGCACATGTTATTCAAAGTATTGGCCCAATTTATAATATAGGACCAGTAAAACTTATGTGAGCTGCAAGTGTGCTGACATGACAAAAATATGATAGAATTCAGGCTACATGAAGGTGATAGGATCACAAACAAAGATTAAGAAATGACAGTGGGATGGCACATATTCATCAATAGTATCCCATACCCTTTCAAATCCTTCTTTTGTCTAAGAAGCAGTTCACGAACTCGTAAGTTGCAAAATTCGACAACTATGGGTCTGGGTTTGGCAGATGGTTTGCCAATTCTTTTAGCTGATACATCAGACTGAGTAATTGGTATGCCAGGAAATTTCGCAGCACATAGTGACATCATTTGACTTTCAGTGTTTTCAATGGAGGCATCAACTTTCACCCCCCCCCCCCCCCCAAAGACAGTAATTTCGGTGCAAAAAGCCTGCTGTTCAAAACGGTCATTTAATCTTGCCAGGTTGGACTGGATAGGCCTGAAATAGCGTTCAAGGTCTTTCATGGATGACTCTAAAGTAGTCAAAGAAGATTCAATAGAAAATATATGATTGTTATAGCTTTTAAGGGTTTTATCCACTAGATTACTAAGATTTAGATTGATATCTAGATACAGATCCTGCTTGATTGCATTCATCTTATCTAAAGAGATAGTGACATCATGTTGCACGAATGCATGTTAAGTCTGCGATAAGCTTAGTTCTGTGTGGACATTTTCCCGATTCGCAGTAAACAAAGCTATGAACATGCCGCGAAATTATTTTAGGAAGTACTTTCCTTTTTTATGATATATTTTTTCTCTTTTGTCAGAAGGGGCAATTAAATCGTTGGTTTATCATTTTATCACATTTTTATATTTGGACGTAATTTCTTTCTGTTATTCCAAGCATTTATGGGCAGATTATCAAGACCTAAGTATTGCAATGAAATTTGCGAGAACGATAAAAAAGACTTCAATAACAATTTTTTTGTAACTGACAAATAAATCATTAATCCATCCCTTCTCCAGGTCCAGTGCATATTGTCTTTTTGCAGCTAACTCAGTATTTATCAAGTTTTTATTGCTGAAGAAGGCAGGCACTTGGTGATTTTGTTGTTTGCTATGCATCCACACAAAGAATAGAAAACTTGTAAGAGTTGGACCTTGAGTGATTTAACATACAAACATGGAGAATAAAAACTACTAGTGCCACTAGCAGCGTAGTGTCTGGCGACTTCATTAAAAAAATAGAATATCAATGATCATTTTTCGTTTTCAAGAATAAATTGAAGCCGAAATCCAATATGAATAAAAGTAGGCACAGGTTAGTTTGGATAAATCTTGATAAAACTTAAAAAAATCCATCAAAATAATTTTTTATATGTATTTTTTTTACGTTCTTACGAGTCAGGCAAAAATTTCGTTTGAGGGGGGGGGGTAAACCCCCTTTTATTCTGGCCAGTCCTGTTATAGCCGTCTTCTATTTTCGAGTCGAATTTTGAAATGGAAAAGTAGTTAAATTAGTCTTAAATTTTTCGTTTTCCTTGGAAACGAAAAGGGATAAATCTTGAAATATTAAGTAGGCTTATTGACTTTAAGTTGATAGCGACAGAATTCAGTCTTGGCTGAACTTAATTCAAGTAATGATGTGAAGACTATTTTATTTTTTGGTTTTATTTCTAATTATCAGGCATTTTCTAGTAAGTCTATTTTTATTTTTATCTATTTCTTTTGCTGAAGACGGTTCTTAGATATAAAGCCGAAATATTCATTTAATATAAATGTCATTGTCTTAAAATAATTCCTAGTTGCTTTTGAAAGGCAGTGTGGTCTTCGTCGTTATTTTTAAAAGCTTATTGAGGTTTACTGTAGTTCAGTTGAGTTCAGCAAGACATTTCAGCCCAGCAAGAAGGATGTTTTGGTCTTGCATAATTGATGACTAAAAAGGGCTCCTGTTTACAGGAAGTCTCATTAAGGCTTCAATTCATCTCATCCTGGTGTTAGCTGTTGAACATGGCTGGCAAAAAGGTAGCCTCTATGGTGTCCAACTTAATTTGAGACTTAAGCTCAAAGTGTCACCTAGGAAAGTCGGTTTCTCGCCTTGTCTAAAGAAGTCTTGGAAACAAATTTTTAGGCTATATGAAACTGTGTGAGGGTGGCTTTTTATGGGTAGGCTATCAAACTAGGAAATCACCACTACGTAGGAAAAAGTACACCTAGGTTTGGAGACAACTGAAACATTTAGAAAAATGATTTCGTTAGCATATTTGCTTGGATAGAGTGAAAAGCTGGTATAAAGGCGAGAATTAAATGGTGTTTTAGATCTTAAAGTGCTTTAACTAAATTTGATTCCAGCAATATAGTTTTGGGCTAAATAATTAAAATGAGCTCGCGTAAGCTTTTCCACAGCCAAAACAACTTGAATTAGAAGGGTCATTAACACTTTTGTCTTATAGGGTTTCCAACGTGTCCTTGATGAAATTGATGATATTATAATTGATATCCCTAATGTTACTCATTTACTGGAGCATTTTGCTCAGAAGTGCAAGAAAGCTGGAGTTGTTCAAGAGGAATTACTTGGGAAAATTCCTGTTCGGTAAGCTTCTTTACCTTGTCCTTAAAATTTATCAAGAAGCCCAAAATTCATCACTGGAACACGTTTTGTGAAAACCCTTGGTGGGTCTATTGTCGCGTTTCTTTTTTTCATCAATGCCGGTGTGGGGGAAGGGGTTAAATCAGTGAGATCTTACGTAATGGAGAACGCTTCTTTTTTGCGTAAAATGCATAACAAAATATGAAAATTTGTAAGTATAATGCGTTTTATATAAATAAAGTGAAATATGAACAAGGGTTCTAGAAAGCTATATATAAAAAATTAAAAGATCGGATAACCACATTTAATACGGCTTTGAACTAATTTGGTAATCTGCCAGTGCTGTTTATGCTTTACTTTCATTGGAGGGCATCTACAATATGGGCCCTGCTATGGTTTAGGGTCCTCTCCATATATTTTTATTTTTACCACGTGATCTCGTAGGGCAACCTTGTAGAGTACAAATTCTAGCCCATAGTAAGCGAAAATCTAAAACCGTGTTAAAAAAAACCTGTCAATTAAGGAAGAATTCCACTGTCTTGAGGAAATTTTCCCTATCGTTTCTAAGTTGTTATGGAAAGACGGTGTTGTCTTCGTCGCAATTTATGATAAAAGTTGGGTAAAGAAAAAAATTTGTGTCGGGTGGAAATGTAAATTCAATTACTGGAATTACCATAGTCTAAAACCTCATTTAGGAGAATTACAGTCTTGGTCAACAAGGAAAATACCTTTTTTTGCGTTGGATGTAGCGATATATCTCCTTTTTTCCCTTTATCCTATAGGAACGCATATTTTTCTTTGGATATGCATCAGATATGCTGCCGTTGACAAAAGCAGTTTGAATTCAATACTATCGGTCGCATTAATTATCATCCCCCTTTGACTCATTTGTAGTCTAATGGTATTCAGTGTCAAATTTATTTCTTTTCTGTAAATGTGTTTGATCTTTGTCAGAATGACCCATTGTTCGGAAAATAAGTTTGGGAGGTCGGTATATTTTAAAATTCCATGCATTGGCAAGGCTGGATAATACTGCGTGAATGTTTGGTTGATTTAATGTGTGTTCAAAGATATCGTGTATAGAACACTGAGTTACAAGATTAATGAGTGTCAGGATTTTTTTTTTTTTTTTTTTTTTTTTTTTTTTTTTTTTTTTTTAATTCTAGCAACTGTTTTGTCTTACGTTTGTATTTTTTTAGCCGTATAAACAGGCCTACAAGTGTACATGAAGTAACTCAAATGCCGGATGACTGGTGACAGATTGCCAAATATCGTGCTTTTTGGCCAACCATCTAAAGCCAAACGAAAAGCATGTCCTAAGAAAAGGTCGGAAGAGGTCGTAAGAAATTATTAAACGGAAATTGGAACTTCTTGGGTGGATTTAAAGAGGGAAGCCTTGAATGGACTGGGGTGGAGGAGTAGAGTGCGCAGCTGTGTTGGCCTTAGGTGGCTTGGTGCTGCAGTGAGTGGTTAGTAGTAATAGCTGTAGTAACCCAAATAACACCAGTAATAGTAGCGGTCTGTAATTAAGCAGATCAAGGCCATTTCCAGAATTGTAAAGTATTTGGACATTGTGAAGTTAGAAAACAATTCTTACTACATAATATGCAGACTAGTTATACCAAACACATTAGGCATACAGACCCGCTATACTTTACCCCCTGCCCCAGCCTCCAATGTGCAAATATATAGCCCAAATTTATTTCTAATGTATTATATTTTTATCTTATTTTTGAATATTTCATTAGGATCGAGCGTCAGAGAAACATATTAGTAGAAAATTAGGTAGGGCGTATATCATACGAGGGTTGACTTTTCAATAGAGCTTAAACTAATGGTTGTACGATAGTTCCGGCTGATCGGACTTCTAAGTTCAAGACTTCTAAATATGCAAATTAAAGTGAAAAGCGAATTCGGTGCATAATCCTTTTCGGACTAGTGTTATCTGCGACATAATCGTTTTTTCCTCAGGTTCTGTGCATAATATAACTTTCTCTCGCTAAATTTTGCTGTTTGGGCCTTTGACCCTGACAGTCGCACCCTTGACAATGTTGCCCTCGCTCAATGCGGATCGTGAACCCTGCCACTTTTTATTGCATCCTACAGATCGCTTCACTGTCTATACGCTTGTTACTATACTCTTACCCTGATGTTACATTTCCAATTTACAACATATTTTTTTCTTGGGGTTTTAAATAAAATATAAAAAAAAAATTCAAGGTTTTAGCTGTAATAGGTTTTCAGTATGCCTTGGCATAACGAGCTAAGAGGGAGTGAAGCTGCCAAGGCAATGTAGCGGGGACTATAGCGTGGTAGAAAAAATTTGGGCCGTAAAATAATTTTCGATTGATTACCTGAAACTGATCACATCCACTTGGCAGAGAAGTGACTGAAAAGTCAAAGTGTTGGGATATGCTTGAAATTTAGTAAGCAGCTACCTTAAGGCACTGAGGCCTTTCCCAATACATGTTAGGCCGTTGACTTTTACATTTCAATCACTTGCAAGCTTTAAATTTTGATGGCTCGGGGATAATATAGACTATATTCTTATAGACTTGTCTGATTCTGTTTTAAAAAAGGTATGGCATGCCTTTCTTTTCATAGCGCTGCCTAAGTAAAGAACGATGTTAGCACAAGGTATTACTTATTTTCTTGTTTTGGTCTGGGCGCTTCATATCGAAGGAGTTGTCGTAGAAACTTCGAAAAGGTCTCATTCGATTGGAAATTGAAATGGCTACTGCCCCTTTTTAATAGTCGAAAGTGATTGGAAGGCTACTAACACCCCTTCCACGCCCACCATTTCCCCAAACACATCCAATCAAAATTTTGAGTTAGCCATTTTGTTTAGCGTAGTTGATTTCCATATAGAAATTATGTTTTTGAGGAGGACACTCCCCCCACAGCCCTCAGGGCAAGGGTTGAAAGTTATGCCCTGGGGGCATATAAGGTTTTTTATAGAAAGGTTTGTCGTAGAAACTTCAAAAAGGGCTCATTTGATTGGAAATTCAAAGGGCTAGTGTCTTTTTAATAGTCGAAAGTGATTGGAGGCTGAAGCGTGGGGCAGAGCACATAGTGTCAGTGAAAATTTAAGTAGAATCCGAAACTATATATATATATATATATATATATATATATATATATATATATAATATATATATATATATATATATATATATATATATATATATATATATATAATATATATATATATATATATATATATATATATAGATATATATATATATATATTTAATACATGTATATATATGTATATGTATATATATATATATGTATATAAATATATATATATATTTAATACATGTATATATATGTATATATATATATATATATATATATATATATATATATATATATATATATATATATATATATATATATATATATATATATATATATATATGTATATATATATATATATATATATATATATATATATATTATATATATATATATATATATATATATATATATATATATATTATATATATATATATATATATATATATATATAAAGCTTTAAACGCTTCTACGCCCAAGCGTTTCTGCCGCTCCATTTTTGCGAAGTTTTTGGGGAAATTCCTAAAAATTTTGTTTGGAAATATGTATTATTTTATTGATTCATTGACAGTTTCGACTTGTTTTATTTTTTTGTAATACTGAACAAAGAAGGTACTGCCCAGCATTCCAAATGCCTCCTGGAAAATTGCAATGTGACTTCCAAAATTTTTTACAAGCGATCTTACAGACTTGATCTCTAAGGTCTCAAGATCGAGATTGTTAGTCTTCAATCATATTTCCTTTTTAGAGCCTAAAAACTGAATTCCTATCAATCTTATTTAGAAATAAAATCAAATTTTCTAAGGGTTTGCCTTTGGCCACAGCCAGGAAGGGGGCAGGGGGTAAAGAGTGGAATGCCCTCCTTCCCTGATAAAAAAGGATGATTTTACCGTGAGACCTTGTCCCCTGTGTGTCAGCACTGCTTTTTTATCGGATTTGTTGGGAACTGAATCGTTTCCGTCTTAATGAAAATATTACTACCTATTAACCTTAGTAAAGTGCTTTATCTTACCGTTATGCTTATTTATTTGGAAAAAGTCTCCCCTCCCCCTCCTACCAAAATGCACAGGTCAAATCATTGATAAAACTGGAATTTGTTCCTTTTTGTGGCACTATGGATTTGATAAAGTGACGTGTGGCTTTCCTCCCAAAGAATAAGGTAGATTGGCTTTTTGACGTTTCCAAGTCGGGAATACTTGAACATTATCAACTTGAGATATGTCAAATAAGCTATACCAGGGGGTTTCTCTATGGGATTTCTACCTGTTTGTCTCCTATTTCGTTTTGTATTTATTTCCTTTTCTATTTCAGAGGACGGAAGCGCTTTGTCTCAGAAGGTGATAAAGGAGTTATTCGAGTTGAGTAACGGAAAGCAGTAATGATTCTGATTGGAGAGGTCAAACATCCAAGTTCATTGTCGTTAGCGATTTGGAAGGCTTTTACCTCTTTATGATTATGTTTTTGTTCGTGACCCTTTTTAAAATTTGCTAAGACAAGAAAAATCATTATCCTTTTTATCTCTTGAATTTTAAACTGCTTTAAATATTTCGCTCGTTATCTCTCGTTTTGCCCTTTACTGTTCCTACTTCAACCACTTCCTTTCTCTTCATGTCCCTTTTTATTCTCTCTATAGTCTACTCCAAATCTTCTTTTTATTTCTATTGTGTTTACTTTCATCGTTTTATACCAATTATTCGAAGTAATGTCCAGTTTACTTTATTTATTGTTGCCTCAGTCTTATTGTTTGCAAGTGGAATTTCGCAGTAACTCAACACTACTATGCCTAATTTGAAGAACCTTAGCCAAGTTATATTTACCGTTCGATGAATTTAATCGTTAAACTTGCTTTTGAATTTAAATTAGCATTCGAATGATATAACGCATGCTCCAAAAGTGGCTTTTTCAAATAAAAGGTAGGATATCTCTGGCAAACTATTTCAAATTTCGGAAACATGGATACTCAGCGAAGTCAATTTACTTGACTAAGCTGATAAGTAGCATATTAAGTGACTGTTTTTAAGTCTAATTCTTACATTGAAAATGTTCCAATATATTGAGAAAATGTCTCAAACATAAAAGTCAGCCTATAAAACACTCAGAATGAGCATTAAACTATAAATATTAAGCCCGTTTTGAAAGCTGACGTAAAATACTCTTGTATTGAAGGAATACAGTCAGTTTTCCTTGAAAAATTACTTTGTCTCTCCAGCTCTTTAGAACACTGTGTAATGACATATTTATAGGCTTTTTATAGTTGGCTACGGTAAGCTGACACACTGGTAATTTGGTCTCTCGACCTTTAAAAAGAGTCAGGAAGAAATTTCGCAGTTGTCACATTAATAATATGGAATATTTGATACCCAGATAATCATTTTAATAAATTGCTATGTATTGAAAGTAAAATAATTATATACACGAATGTAAAGATAAGACAATCAGCTAAATATTTTCCCTCTTGAAAAAAGGTAAGGTCTACAGCACAGTAGGCGAAGGGACTGTTTTCTACTGGCTGAGATACTGTTTCTTTAGTATATGGTGGACCTGCTATTGTAATGAAGCCTGAAGGGATGTAATTATAGCCTCTTCTGCTTAATATGTGTAGGGGGCGTAAATTATTTGCTATTTAGGCTCTAAAATAAAGATAAATGTAAATTATTGAGTAATAATGATGATTGACCTTCAATTACACTTTAGGTTTGGAGCAAAAACGTATTCGGCTTATTGCACAAGAAAATCTCTCGTTTTAGTCTTCGTCCTTTTTTTCTAATCAGAAATGGATTGCAATGTTGTAGGAAGACCCTTAGATTTACTTAATTTTTTTTTCAAATTGTCTGTATTTGATTTTTGCGCTACATCGCAACATTACAAAGGTGAATAAAAAGCTGTTAAATTGGATTTCAAAATTATGACGGCAATGGTAAAAAAAATACTTAGAAAAACATGTAAGAAATAATGGAGACTGTGTTGGTCAGAAACGCCGCTGTATTATCTCTCTATTTTAGAAAGATAATTCGGTTGAGCTTTGTTTTTTGTATATTGATTTATTTTTATCTTTCTGTTCACACGCCAGGGTTTATCTGTATTTAAACTTTGTTAGATTTCTTCCCTTTTTAAATTGGCAACTTAGATTTGGTCAATTTCGGTAGTGCGAAATAAAATGAGATTGAACGAATACGTGTAAACAAATCTTTGTGTTTTTCATTATCGAAGTCTGTGATTTTCTTTTCTTAGCAAATTAATTAATTTGGTATTATCCTTGTCATTGTAAGTTTGACTGATTTCTATAATAAAGTATTGGTTCATTCAATCATTTTTCTTGTGACTAGAGTTTGCGTTTAAATAACTTCAGGGGGTGGACAGTGTTCCTCCCCTCCCCCTTCCCCCAATTCGCGCCACTGGTTTTTGGTTTTATTCTATCCTAAAAAATGAATAACCGTAGTTCAAGTAGAGGAATTGGTCCATTGGAAAACTAATAGAGTTTTCTGGTAAATATCTTCTGCTAAAATTTCTTCTGCTAAAATGAAACACACAGATTTTTCGGTAAACGTCAATTGATAATGGTATTACCAAGAATTACACTCTACAGAACACGTGTACTGCTGACTATCGCAGTAGTCTACTTGTTAGACGATCCCTATATTCCGTTTGTGTATTTTACTCCGACATTTTTAGTGAACTAGGTTATACGAACACTTAAAACTCTGCACTTAACGCATATGCTTAGCGTATATGCTTGACTTTTACATATTTTTGGCTGGAAGATCAAGGTCGTCATTTGTTTTAATTTAAGAATTGCTCCAAGTCACCCTAAGACATTCTGAACAAGTTACACCAATCTGTAAGAAAAAGCACTCGTTTTGAAGCTTGGTTTTCGTAAAATTTTTGGACTTTTTAGACTTATAAAGTGTAGTTCAATTGTTTCAGAAAGAATCGAAAAGTATTTAATTGTGAGCCCCAAAATATTATCCGTTTTTTTGGTACCCGCGGCCTTTTACTAAGACTTAATCAAAATATTCACATTTCCGTTTTATATGTTTTAAAATTGCCCCCTAAATAAATTAGACCCTGTGTTTTTCCCCGTTTCCTAAATAGGTTCAACACTTCTAAATATGGAAATTAAAGTGAAAAGGGAATTCGGTGCATAGTCTTTTTCAGACTAGTGTTATCTACGACAATCGTTTTTCCTCAGGTTCTGTGCATAATATAATTTTCTCTCGCTAAATTTGGCTGTTTGGGCCTTTGACCCTGACAGTCGCACCCTTGACAATGGTGCCCTCATTCAATGCGGATCGTGAACCTTGCCACTTTCTATTGCATCCTACAGTTTGCTTCACTGTCTATACGCTTGTTACTATACTCTTACCCTGATATTACATTTCTGATTTACAACACATTTTTTTCTTTGGGTTTTAAATAAAATAAAATAAAAAATTCATGGTTTTAGCTGTAATAGTTTTTCAGTATGCCTTGGCATAACGAGCTAAGAGGGAGTGAAGCTGCCAAGCCAATGTAGCGGAGACTATAGCGTGGTAGAAAAAATTTGGGCCTTAAAATAATTTTCGATTGATTACCTGAGACTGGTCACCTCCACTTGGTAGAGAAGTGATTGAAAAGTCAAAGTGTTGGGATTTGCTTGAAATTTAGTAAGCAGGTACCTTAAGGCACTGAGGCTTTTCCCAATACATGTTGGGCCGTTGACCTTTACATTTCAATCGCTTGCAAACTTTAAATTTTGATGTTTCGGGAAATCCCCGACATTTAAAATTGAAGCGTCTTTATTGAGGAAGTTTCCTTGACTATAGCCACATGCCTAACAAATGTTAAGTGGATCTAGGCACTTTTTCATGGATGGTTGGGCCTTTTCACCAGATGGTGAGGCTTGGAAGTGGCGTAATCATTAACAAAATTCTCATTCTCTTTGCTAAAGGAACTTCCCCGTTAGTGTCCTCAAGATCAGAGCACTTTTGTGCAAAGGACAAAAAGAGTTCACACCTCTGAAAATAACTATTTTAATGTTACTATAGACCCAATGAATTCCAAGCTCTTCGGTGAAAAAGAGGCTGCCTACCGTTCTGCTGTAAAATGTGGTAGGAGGGCTGGTGTTGGAGGGGCCACTGGCCCCGCTATGTGCCTCCAATTATATATGTTTGAAACCCTTGTCTGATTCTGTTTTAAAAGAAGTATGACATGCCTTTCTTTTCATAGGTAATGCCTTTCTTTTTGCCTAAGTAAAGAACTATGTTGGCACAATGTATTATTTATTTTCTTGTTTTGGCCAGGGCACTTCGTATCGAAGGATTTGTCGTAGAAACTTCGAAAAAGGGATCATTCGATTGGAAATTGGAATTGCTAGTGCCCCTTTTTAATAGTCGAAAGTGATTGGAAGGCAACTAACACTCCTTCCACGCCCACCATTTCCCCAAAGACATCCAATCAAAATTTTGAGATGGCCATTTTGTTCAGCGTAGTTAATTTCCTGATAAAAATTATGTTTTTGAGGAGGACACTCCCCCCACAGCCCTCAGAGCAAGAGAAGTTGGAGGGCAACTAACCCCCTCTCACGCTCTATATTTCACCAAACACATACAATCAAAATATTGAGATAGCCATTTTTTCAACGTTGGTGAAAGTTCCTGAAATTATGTCTCTGAGGATGACATCCCCCTACAGCCCGCAGGGTAAGGGCTGAAAGTTATTCCCTGGGGGCATATAAGGTTTTTTATAGAAAGCGATGCTGTAGAAACTTCAAAAAGGGCTCATTCGATTAGAAAGTGAAAGGGCTAGTGCCCTTTTTAATTCTCGAAAGTGATTGAAGGGCAACTGACACCCCTCTCACCCCCACCATTTCCCCAAACACATCCAATCAAAGTTTTGAGATAGCCATTTTGCTCAACGTAGTTGAAATTTCTGAAAATTATGTATTTGAGGATGACTAACTGCCCAGAGCCCTCAGGGCAAAGGTTGCAAGTTATGCCCTGGGGGCATATAAGGTTTCTATCGATAGAGTTGTCGTAGAAATTTCAAAAGAGGCTCATTCAATTGGAAATTGAGAGGGCTAGTACCCTTTTTAATAGTCAAATGTGATTGGAGAGTAACTAATCCCCTTCTCACGCCCACCATTTCCCCCAACACATCCAATCAGAATTTTGAAAGCGTTGTCGTAAAAATTTCAAAATCGCTCGTTCGATTGGAAATTGAAAGGGCTATTGCCCTTTCAATTCTTTATGGAAGGGATGTTAGTAGTGGGGCCACTCTGCTTTCAAGCGCAGCCCTCTGACGTCACGGTACGTTCGTCACCCCTTTTCCATGGGATTTCCACGGCAGCCCTCTAACGTCATGCAACACACCCCTGGCATGGTCGGGATAATGCACAAGTTAAATAATAGGGGAAATGGAGTCTCGCACCCGTACAATGCGGTCAGCTGGTAAGATTCCGAGCGCATGCCCTGTTTCTAGGCAAGATTCCCGCCCTCTGACGTCACGACGCACCTGCTTCTAGCTGGCGAGATTAAGGGCACATGCCCTCCCTTTCCCATATAATTTCTATGACATTCCCTCTGACGTCACGCGACACACCCCTGTGCTTTAAAGAGTTAGAAAAGTGGAGCTACCAACCCCTCAAGCCAACACACCTACGAAATGTGGTCACGACACACCCCTCTGGACTCCAATGACGTGACACTACTTAGCCCGTTTTAAACGCTCAAGTCTAACGTGCTTGGCGCAATTTTATGTAACCTTTAGACAGGAACCCATGGGGAATCCCCGCTAATAACGTAACGACAGCCCACACCTTACGTAATGCCGGCACACACTTTATTTAAGATCGCGTAATGATTGCGCAACCATCACTGTTAGATAATACTCATTTTGACATCCTATTTTTTGGCCCGAGACACTCAACACATCTTTCTTTAGTTGTTTTTTTCTACCCCGCCAGGACTCGAAAGGTCATTCCCATCCAACGAATTTGTGCCTTAACCGGGAGTACTAACAAGCCATTTCCAGTATTTTGTTCTACTCATTACATTATAAAATTGACCTATTGCATGTGAGTGAAATTCCCATGTTTCGCTTTCTAGAATGACATGTTTCGTGTACCTGTATAATTGAAGTCGATAATTGGCACGCACTCAGAAAACATCTATTGCCGGGAATTTCACCTCTCCATTAAGTAACGGTTTTTAGGAAGTGATATCAAATAATATTGTCAATTATTACTAACGTAGTTATAGCGACAAGGGGAAACTGTACGCTTAAATTATTGTAAACACCTTAATCGTCCTAAACAATACATCTTAGAAACACAGACTTTGTAAATAAAAGTTTTATTAATAAAAATAAATTTACAAACAATATTAAAAACATAGAAATAAACAGTTAAAAACACGACAAACAAAAATTAAAACGTAAAAGGGGGCTTTATTCTCTCAGTTTCAAGTCAATGACACATTTTAGAAAGGCACGTGCCTCATACGGTATTACCACCTCTGAAACAGGAGATTTAATATCCGTCTACATATACGGATATTAAATCTCCTGTTTCAGAGGCGGTAATACCGTATGAGGCGCGTGCCTTTCTAAAATGTGTACGACACCGGGGGTGGGTGGGGGGGGGCTGGTGTCACATGGGTGATGGAGGGGGGTGTGATGCTATGGTGGTGTGGAATGTTTACGGGGCATCATGATTGGCTTGGGTTGCAAAAACTTGAATCACGGGACTTAAATGTGTGATTTTTATTCTGAAATAACTGAAAAATGCCTAAGGAATGATGACGGGGGAGGGTTCACTTAAACGGGCTCAGTTGCACAGTTATAAATATGGGCTCATTTACATCAGAAGGATTGGGTTAAACAGAGGTTTAGCTGAACGAGGGCTATGTTAAATGGATTGATACACTTGTGGCTATAAATTCAACATGCCTCTCCTTTGGATTTATTGAGAGTCCGAGCTAAAAGTTACATGTTTTTAGAATTTCTGCAAATCTATAGGAATATTGAACAACCTGTTTCAGAGGCGGCAATGCCGTATGAGGCATTTTTATGTCTAAAAGGTATTATTAATCCTATAAAATAAACTGTTTACGTAGACATTTATTTTAGCCAAAGAAGACGGTGTCTCTTCAGTACAGGGATTTTCAATCGAATTGTGGTACAAAACTAGCATTGTGGACAAAGGAAGGCCGAAAAGCTAAAAGTTATGTGTTTTAGAATTACCATAAATCTATACGAATATTGAATCTCCTGTTTCAGAGGCGGTAATGCCATATGAGGCGCGTTCGTTTTTAAAATGTGTCATTGACTTGAAACTGGGAGAATAAAGCCTTTTTTCACGTTTTAATTTTTGTTTGTTGCGTTTTTTAACTGTTTCTTTCTATGTTTTTAATATTGTTTGTAAATTTGTTTTATTAATTAAAACTTTTATTTACAGAGTCTGTGATTTAAAATGTATTGTTTAGGACGATTAAGGAGTTTACGTAATATAAACGTTTATTTTCCCTTGTCGCTATAAATACATTAGTAATAATTGACAATATTATTTGATATCACTTCCAAAAAAGTGCTACTTAATGGAGAGGGGAAATTCCCGGTAATAGATGTTTCCTGAGTGCGTGCCAATTATCCGCGTCAATTATAACTTTTCGCAATAAACTATTACTATTAAGACGAACCGAAATAATAGTTATCATTCCTGAATTAGTGTTAGATGGCAATTTTTTTACACTAGGTAGTTTTTTCTAAACGCGTTTTTTAACTATTGGTTACTATGGGCTGTGGTTCGCTCTTTACTACGTTGCAGCTACCGCTGCAACCATGATTAAATACAGAAAACAAGTTTTTCCAACTGAAAGTAAGGAATAACATTAAAACTTAAAACGAACATAAATTATTACGTATATCTTTTAAAGGTGTTTTCTTTCATTCATTTCAGTCATTTGAGAATTACTCAACTTGTGACGTTCATTTTCAAAAAAATAGTTTCGACCTCTCTGGCCGTTTTGTTACTATGCCTAAAAAAATGAGTTCCGCAAATATAACTTATTTCAGTTACGTGGGAGAATCTTTCCATGGAGACATTTCTCGTGGGGGAAGGGAATTGTCCATGGAGGGGGAGCTGGATTTTCAGACATTAGTTTTTAAAACGATCAGCAATTGAATAAAAAACAGGTTTTTCAACTGAAAGTAAGAAGCAACATTAAAACTTAAAACGAACAGAAAATATTACGTAAATGAGATGAGTTGCCCCTCCTCAATAGCTCGCTCTTACGCTAAAATTTCTTTTTTAACGTTTAAAAGAGGTTGTTATTCTAATTAAACAGCCTTTGTGATTCAGAAGTCATTTTTAAACAAATGGAACACAAAATCAAACTCAGGTTATTACAAGGTTATTATCAGTTAAAAAAAAAAGAAAATTGAGTTGCGAATTTCGTTTCAATTATTTATGTACGGGGAGCCATGTTCAAAACCTGGTTTAACTCAAAAACGTTCAGAAATCAAATTTAAAAAAACAAGTTTTTTTAACTGAAAGTAAGAAGCGACATTAAAACTTAAAACGAACAGAAATTATTCCGTATATGAAAGGGGCTGTCCCCTCCTCAACGCACTGCTCTTTACGCTAAAATTCTTTTTTGTTTTATAAAGTAGAGTTGTAAGAAAGAGTCAAACTTCGCGTAAAGAACGGGCGTTGAGGAGGAGACAGCCTTTACATATACTGAATAATTTCTGTTTGTTTTAAGTTTTAATGTTACTCCTTACTTTCAGCAAAAAAAAACTGTTTTTTTTAATTTAATTGTTTTAAATAGTAGAGTTGTGACAAAGAGTCAAACTATAGTTTAAAGAGCGGGGCGTTGAGGAGGGGACAGCCCCTTTCATATGCGGAATAATTTTTGTTCGTTTCAAGTGTTAATAATGCTCCTTATTTTGAGTAAAAAAAAACAAACTATTTTAACTGTTTTAAAAAGTGGAGCTGTGACAAAGAGTCAAACTATAGTGTAAACAGCGAGATCTTGAAGAGAAAACAACCCCTTTTATGTACGGAATAATTTCTGTTCGTTTTAAATTTTAGTGTTTCCTTACTTTCAGTTAAAGAATTTTTTTTTATTTCATTCTAAAAAGAAAAGCATATTGCGTATTGCTTACGCATAGCATTTGTTATTGGTAAGTAAACTGACATTTTTCGGGGAGGTGAAGTTTCTCTGGGGGAATTTTCAATGGTGGGATGTTGGGGATGGCCCTTCTTAAATACTTCGCTCTTTATGCTAAAGTATGACTTAGTATCCCAATCCTTTATGAGCAACAAGTGAAACACTAGGTTCGTTAAATTAGAATAAGAAGCTTTTTGGAAATTCTAAATAACTTTAGCGTGAAAAGCGAGGTATTTTGGAGGGGGTATCCTACTTTTGGTTCTAGGTGTTTACCCCCCCCCCGGAAGATAACCCCCGTGAAAAATACCCCCTTCAGAAAATACCCCCCTCCCGTTATTTTCTGTAGGGGGAAGAAATTTTGGCACTTGGGTATTATGCGCCACTAACTCAAGTTTATGCTGTGTAAAACTCGAGAACAAACCGGGGTCTTCGTTAGTTCTTTTAGCTTAGCGCAAGAAAAGATAAAGACAAGTGACAGAATAGATGGGAAATATATAATTTGGGCTATATATTTGCACAAAGGGGGGAGGGGGTAAAATATTTGGACAGTTTGAAGTCAGAAAACAATTCTTACTTCATAATATGCAGAACAATTATACCTAACACATTTTGTATGCAGACCCGCTATAATTTACCCCACCCCCCCTCTAATGTGCAAATATATAGCCCAAATTTGTCAATGGCTTCAGGTGGTTTGGTGCCACGATAAGTTTTTAGTAGTAGTAGTAGTAGTAGCATTGAATATTATAAATATTTTAATAACAAATACTACATCATTAACAACATCAGTGCCGGTCCGGAAGTATTACGGTTGCAGCCAATTTTTCATGTGGAGATGTTCCGGTGGAATTATATGGGGGCTATTTTCCGCATGTTTTGATTTATGTTAAATAATTTCCACGGAAGGGGCCATTTCTAGAGTGATCGAGAAACCGATTAGAGCTCAAAGTCTTATTCAATTGAAAGAAATCTAAGGAGAATTTTTCAGGCTGAATCGTCCGCAAGCAATTTTCTTGGGAGGGGGTATTCTCAGCGAAGATGGAACTGTCTGGAGAGAATTTGACGGGGGGAAGGTTAATTTTTCGTTATATGAACTTTCATCGAAGGAAGTTTCCGAGAGGGGGAGGGTTGAGCCCTCCATATAAGAAGGGTGTCCCCCTCCTTAATACTTTGCTCTTAGTAGTATGTATATGCTGATTTGACGAGCACAAGACCTGTCAGACGACTTTTTGGCCAGCTACACCCATTTCTGGGCCAACCTAGACGGATTTACCTGTCAGACCACTTTCTGCAGCTACACCCAAGTAGTATCCATACTATTGAAATGAAACTTACAAGAAAACTTACACCTGAGGCATGAATATACAGTGCAGTTTGACGTGCACATTGCAAAAAGCGACCAAACCTTTTATCTTATATACCTATAAAGTGATCAAACACGTTTTGGAAGTATAATTGAGATTGTATAACGCAAGCAGACTGGTTTTTTAGACACTTTCATCATAATGTGTTTTTTTTTGTTTTTTTTGTTTTTTTTTAACCAAAAACTAGAAATTGTCAGCCTTTTCAAAGAGAATGAGTAGAACCTGTCAAAGAGTTTGATAACCTCTAGCTTAAAGGCATCTCATCGAGTTTGATTAAGAATGCAACATGTCTAGAATTGATGCCATATGCTATTGAATCATTTACCAAAAAAATAACTCTATTTGCAAAAAAAGGGTTTAGCATTTGCGAATTGGACTCTATGAACGATATTAATTAATTTTTGAATAATAGGAGCGTCAATTATTCTAATTAGTCATTGGATCGTATGAAGATGGAGAAAAAGGGTTAAACTGATTAGCAGTTAAGGTAACCCCGAAGAGCATGTTAACTCATAGCTTATTTATTATAAATTTGGAACAATATCAATCTATGGAAATGGTTAACGATGATAAAATGGTCTTATGACTTGACCTAGCTTTACTTCTTCAATGTGTTCTGTATAATACACAAGTGGCGTTTGAACAGTGTTGTCAATTTAAAATAGAGTCTAACGTTATAGTATACTAAAAAGTTGATACTAAGAGAGATGTAGATGGCAAGAAAAGAATTTTAATAATGGATAGCTTTACTTCTTCGATGTGTTCTGTATAATACACAAGTGGCGTTTGAACAGTGTTGTCAGTTTAAAATAGAGTCTAACGTTATAGTATACTAAAAAGTTGATACTAAGAAAGATGTAGATGGCAAGAAAAGAATTTTAATAATGAAATTCAGAATAACCTTACTTTCGTAATAAAGGAACATTTAGTATATTTTTTTAATTTATTTTTGTTTAAGAAAATGCCCGATCTTTAACAAATTTAGCCTTAACTAGTTAAAACTGTGCATAAATTCTTCAATTTTAGTTGTATTGCACAGCAAGTAAAGGAACATTTGGTATTTTTTCTAATTTAAGTGTTTTCTTAAGAAAATGGCCCATCTTTAACAAATATAGCCATAGCTAGTTGAAACTGTGCATAAATTCTTGATTTTTTGTCGTGCTACTTAGGTAATAAAGGAAAATTTAGTATTTTTTTCTAATTTAAGTGTTTTCTCAAAAAAATGGCCCATCTTTAACAAATATAGCCATAGCTAGTTGAAACTGTGCATAAATTCTTGATTTTTTGTCGTGCTACTTAGGTAATAAAGAATCATTTGGTATTTTGTCCTAATTTTGAGTTTTTCTTAAGAAAATGGCCCATCTTTAACAAATTTAGCCTTAGGTAGTTAAAACTCTGCATAAATTCTTCAATTTTAGTTATGTTAAACAGCTAATAAAGGAACATTTAGTATTTTTTTTCTAATTTCTATGTGTTTTCTTAAGAAAATGACCCATCTTTAACAAACTTAGCCTTAGCTAGTTGAAACTGCGCATAAATTCTTCATTTGTCGTGTTACTTTCGTAATAAAGGAACATTTAGTATATTTTTTTTAATTTATTTTTGTTTAAGAAAATGCCCCATCTCGCTCTTTAGACTATAGTTTGACTCTTTGTCACAACTCTATTTTTTCAACTAATAAAGCTTAAGCGCAAAGAGCGAGGTTCTGAGGAGGGGAAAGCCCTTTTCATGTACAGAATATTTTCTTTTCCTTTTAAGTTTTAATGTTGCTCCTTACTTTCAGTTAAACAAAACTTGTTTGATTTTTATTTAATTTCTGAACGTTTTCAACTAATGCAGGTTCCAATTTGGCTCACTGTAAATAAAAAATTAAAACAAAATTTGCAAATTGATATATTTCTTATTTGAAGGATTGCCCCCTCTTCATTACCTTACTCTATACGCTAAAGCCGTTAACTCTTTTAAAAAAAAGCTTCCTATTCTATCAGAGGCAATGCTGTAGCGTTGCCTATAGTAAAGGCCATACGGCTCCAATGTTTTATTATTATTATTTTTTTTTCCCAGAGGCACTTCATATGGAAGGGATTGTCGTAGAAGCTTCAAAGGGGGCTCATTCGATTGGAAATCGAGAGTTCTAGTGCCCTTTTTAATAGTCGAAAATGATTGGAGGGCAACTAGCCCCCCCACGCCCATTATTCCCCCAAACACATCAAATCAAAATTTTGAGATAGCCATTTTGTTCAGCGTAGTTGGTTTCCAGATAGAAAATATATTTTTGAGGAGGACACTCCCCCACAACCCTCAGGGCAAGGGTTTTAAGTTATGCCTTGGGGCATATAAGGTTTTTATAGAAGGCGTTGTCGTAGAAACTTCAAAACAGGCTCAATCGATTGGAAATTAAAGGGCTAGTGCCCTTTTTAATAGTCGAAAGTGATTGGAGTGTAACTAGCCCCCCTCCCCCCTTCGCCCATCATTTCCCCAAACACATCCAATCAAAATTTTGAGATAGCCATTTTGTTCAGCATAGTTGATTTCCAGATAGAAAATATATTTTTGAGGAGGACACTTTCCAAAACCCTCTTGGCAAGGGTTTTAAGTTATACCCTGGGGGCATATAAGATTTTTATAGAACGCGTTGTCGTAGAAACTTCAAAACAGGCTCAATCGACTGGAAATTAAAGGGCTAGCTCCCTTTTTAATAGTCGAAAGTGATTGGAGTGTAACTAGCCCCCCTCCCACCCCAAGCCAATCATTTCCCCAAACACATCCAATCAAAATTTTGAGATAGCCATTTTGTTCAGCGTAGTTGATTTCCAGATAGAAAATATATTTTTGAGGAGGACACTCCCCCACAACCCTCAGGGCAAGGGTTTTAAGTTATACCCTGGGGGCATATAAGGTTTTTATAGAAGGCGTTGTCGTAGAAACTTAAAAAAGGCTCATTCGATTGGAAATTAAAGGGCTAGTGCCCTTTTTAATAGTCGAAAGTGATTGGAGGGCAACTAGCCCCCCCCCCCCGCCCATGGTTCCCCCAAACACATTCAATCAAAATTTTGAGATAGCCATTTTGTTCAGCGTAGTTGATTTCCAGATAGAAAATATATTTTTGAGGAGGACACTCCACCACAACCCTCAGGGCAAGGGTTTTAAGTTATACCCTGGGGCATATAATGTTTTTATAGAAGGCGTTGTCGTAGAAACTTCAAAACAGGCTCATTCGATTGGAAATTAAAGGGCTAGTGCCCTTTTTAATAGTCGAAAGTGATTGGAGGGCAACTAACCCCCCTCTCACGCCTACCTTTTCCCCAAACACATCCAATCAAAATTTTGAGACAGCCATTTTATTAAACGTAGTTTTAAGTTCTGGAAATTAGGTCTTTGAGGATGACAACTCCCCCACAGCCCTCAGGGCAAGAGTTGTAATTTAAGGATTCATTTCCCCAAACACATCCAATCAAAATTTTGAGATTGCCATTTTGTTCAGCGTAGTTGATTTCCAGATAAAATATATTTTTGAGGAGGACACTCCCCCACAACCCTCAGGGGAAGGGTTTTAAGTTATACCCTGGGGGCATATGAGGCTTTTATAGAAGGCGTTGTCGTAGAAACTTCAAAAAAGGCTCATTCGATTGGAAATTCAAAAAGCTAGCGCCCTTTTTAATAGTCGAAAGTGATTGAAGGGCAACTAGCCCCCCCCCCCTCCCCCACGCCCATTATTCCCCCAAACGCATCCAATAAAAATTTTGAGAGAGCCATTTTGTTCAGCGTAGTTGATTTCCAGATAGAAAATATATTTTTGAGGAGGACACTCCCCCCCCAACCCTCAGGGCAAGGGTTTCATGTTATGCCCTGGGGCATATAAGGTTTTTATAGAAGGCGTTGTCGTAGAAACTTCAAACAGGCTCATTCGATTGGAAATTAAAGGGCTAGTGCCCTTTTAATAGTCGAAAGTGATTGGAGTGCAACTAGCCCCCCCCCACGCCGATCATTTCCCCAAACACATCCAATCAAAATTTTGAGATAGCCATTTTGTTCAGCGTAGTTGATTCCAGATAGAAAATATATTTTTGAGGAGGACAATCCCCCACAACCCTCAGGGCAAGGGTTTTAAGTTATGCCCTGGGGGCATATGAGGTTATTATAGAAGGCGGTGTCGTAAAAACTTCAAAAAAAGCTCATTTGATTGGAAATTCAAAGGGCTAGTGCCCTTTTTAATAGTCGAAAGTGATTTGAGGGCAACTAACCCCCCTCTCACGCCCACCTTTTACCCAAACACATCCAATCAAAATTTTGAGACAGCCATTTTATTAAACGTAGTTTTAAGTTCTGGAAATTAGGTCTTTGAGGATGACAACTCCCCCACAGCCCTCAGGGCAAGAGTTGTAATTTAAGGATTCTCCGAATCCTTCCCATTATTTCTTATGGAAGAGATGGTTGTATAAACTTTGGAGAGGTCTCATTTGACTGAAAATTGAAAGTTCTTGTTCACTTTTTAGAGTCAAAAGAGATTGGAGGGTGACTAGCCCCCCCCCTCCACCCCCTAAATGCATCAGATAAAAATTTTGAGATTGACATTTTGTTAAAATAGTTCAAAGTTCTGATAACAAAAAACTCCGGTGTCGACACAGCCCACCAGGGCCCGGGGGTAGGCGTTGTAAGTTATGCCCTGGGGAATAACTTATTAAAGGGGGTTTTTAACTTATGGGAAGGGGTTTTGTATGGGAAGAATACATAGGAAATCTATTATAATTATCCAATTATAAGGTTAAAATACATACTCTGAGATAGATGTAAAATTGATTTGGCACACAAAATCCTATTAAGGTCAATTCCAAACAGTCGTGATCCCTTTGTGTCAGCAAGTGAAATGGTCTAAACCCCCTTATTGGAGCTATTTTTTCAATCCATTCATTGTTGTCAATCGCTTTCCACAAGTTATGCAAGCTGTCTATTGTTCATATATAAGGTTTTTATCAAAGAGGTAATCGTATAGACTTTGAAAAAAGCCTCATTCGATTTAAATTGAAAGTTCTAGATCCGTTTTTTAAAGTCAAGAATAATCGGACAGTAAGCACCCCCCCCCATGTCATAAAAACTTAAAACTTTTTGCAATCAAAAACGAACAAAAATTAATTATAAAAAAACTTTCCGAAAAATAAGTTTTTCAAAGAAAAGTAAAGGCCATTTTAAACTTAAGCTCAGGAGATACAAATACCTGTTAAAATTCAAACTCAAAACGACCAGAAATTACTATTAAAGAATAAATGAAACCCAAAACGAACAGAAATTAAATAAACAATCATAGCAAAAAACATACAACAAGTAATAATATAAATGAATAAATAGATATTAAAGCGAGTAATGCTTAGATTGAATATGAAAATCTAGCTTAAAACGAAAACAAATATTTTGCTATTAAAGTATAAATGAAACTTAAAACGAACAGAAATTAAATAACAATCAATGCAATATATATTAATGTAAACGAATAAATAAATCTTAAAACGAGTGAAACTTAGATTGACCATGCAAATCAACTTTGAATCGAATAAAAATAACTACAAACAAGAGTTTGGGTATCGCCTCACTGCAGAAGCCTAAAACCTACTGCGTCATTGGCGCTTTACTGAAAACGAATTATATTACAAATGTTTTCTTTTGTGCTTAATATTGAAAATAAATATTAAAATTACAGTAAAATTTTGAACTGATGAGCTGTTAGCAATTAATATCATTATGCATCAAATATTCATCTTAATTTATTAGTTCTTCTCAAGATTAGTCAAGACAAATATAGTTTCACTACAAACAAAATTTGGATACTGCCCCCTTCTTTAACTGTAAAAACCTAAAGCCTTCTGCGTCATTGGTGCTTTCATTAATATCATTATATATCTAATATTCAATCTGATTTTGTTTATACTTTCCAAGACTGTTCAAGACTCATATAGTTTTGCCATTTTTTTTAACTCTGCCATTTTTTCTAACTAATCGTGTTGGTTTGTTATGAAAACATTCTATGGCTTCTAGGCATTTCTATTTGAGCGGAAAACTGCACCTCAAACTTTGTGGAACATGCATTTTCTTGCATGAAACACCAAAATATAATAAAATATCAAGTTTCGGAGTGTTCCACCACTCGCAAGCAAGTGCCATTGGTATTTTTGAATCCGCATGGTTAATTTAGGAGGTGGAGGGTAGGCTAATTCTCGTAGCAGCCCCATTCTGTCGTGGTATGATTCACACTTTCAACACCTGGCATCCGGACTATCATATAATCTTCCAAGCATACAATTACCCCAAATCAGTATCAATAAATAAATGAAACCCAAAACGAACAAATATTAAAATAAATATTAGAGTCAAACTCAAAACGAGCATAAATTAACATGAGTAGGGTTCAAAACCCCTATGCTTTCTAAAAGCCAGAATATAATTTGTATTTCACTGAAAAAAAAAAATTCAAATGAGTTTACTGAAAAAAATATGCATTGTAAATTTTATATACATATGCTGATATTTATTCCCTAAAATCTTAATTAATGAAAGAATTGTTTTCAATAAAGCGCCAATGAAGCAGTAGGTTTTAGGCTTCTGCAGTGAGGCGATACCCAAACTCTTGTTTGTAGTTATTTTTATTCGATTCAAACTTGATTTGCATGTTCAATTTAAGTTTCACTCGTTTTAAGATTTATTTATTCGTTTACATTAATATATATTGCATTGATTGTTATTTAATTTCTGTTCGTTTTAAGTTTCATTTATACTTTAATAGCAAAATATTTGTTTTCGTTTTAAGCTTGATTTTCATATTCAACCTAAGCATTACTCGCTTTAAGATCTATTTATTCATTTATATTATTACTTGTTGTATGTTTTTTGCTATGATTGTTTATTTAATTTCTGTTCGTTATGGGTTTCATTTATTCTTTAATAGTAATTTCTGGTCGTTTTGAGTTTGAATTTTAACAGGTATTTGTATCTCCTGAGCTTAAGTTTAAAATGGCCTTTACTTTTCTTTGAAAAACTTATTTTTCGGAAAGTTTTTTTTAATTAATCTAATTAAAAAGACCCCGTGTTTTAGTAAACGCTCTTAAGAAATTGGGACAAACCGTCAATCCTTAGCGTAAAGAGCAGTAGTGATAATATGCTGATTTGACAAGCACAAGACCTGTCAGACCACTTTTTGGGCCAGCTACACCCATTTCTGGGCCAACCTAGGCGGGTATCAGATTTCTACCTTAATATATACTAACTGTACGCTGTATATGGTAATTTCAATATCCTAAAAAAAATAGCTGTTCATCTTGGCTAATATATTCAATTTTTGAGTATAAAGTACAGGTACAGATTACAATTTTGTACAGTTTGAAAAAAAACTCTTTCAACGAGTCGAATAGATTATTTTCTTTTTGATCAATTATTTGCACTGACAGTGATATAGAGTATTCCAAGTGAATGCTGGTGAGTAAATGTTTTCTTACGTTATTATAAAAAAAACATTTTGTGCAACCATTAAGTCATCATCATTGTCTTATATTAGACATATGTGTAAATATGTTTGTATCAGATACTGGAATAGTAACGATTAACTATCACTTATATTAATTCTTCTGTGAGTAGCTACCGCTGTCACGGGATTAAGTCTTTTTAGGTATACGGATGTAAACCTTTGTCTAGGTATAATGCTCTTAATCAAACTATTTGTGGTGAAGAATTTCTATGCTAGATTTAAAAATCGTTAAAACACACAGGGAGTGTTTTGAAAGTGCTAACAGCTGCAGCGTGAGGAGCTTGAAATTGAGGAGGGGTGGCGCCTCCTTCATATTCGGAATAAATCTGTCGAAACTAATTCACAAACTGTGTTATAAATTTTTTGTACGCGTCTTATTTGCATTATTATTCTATGGGTTGAGCCCGTCTTATGGGGCGCTGATTCTTTTTATGATTTAGGAGTTTAACCGGATGGAATTTTGTGCAAAATAATTTACTCACAAAGTTTTAATCTTGTCTATTACTTTCAGTTGAAAAAGCATACATTCTTTTTTCTTAAAGTGCTAACAGCTATAGCATAAAGAGGTTATTATTGAGATAACAGTTTACGTATCAACTTTTTTAATTGATTTTAGCCGTGTGCTCAGCGAGTGTTTTTCACTTATGTTAAAAGTGAATGTTAGATTCGTATTTTAATTTCTTGGCCCTCGATGCAATAGGCTATGACATATTACTATTATTCTATGGGTTGAGCCGTCTTAGGGGGCGCTGATTCTTTTTCTGATTTAGGATTTAACCAGATGGAATTTTGAGCAAAATAATTTACTCCCTAAGTTTTAATCTTGTCCCTTACTTTCAGCAGAAAAAGCATATTTTTTCTTAAAGTGCGAACAGCTATAGCATTAAGACGTTGCTATTGAGATAACAGTTTACGGATCGACTTTTTTAATTGATTTTTAGCTATGTGCTGAGTTTGCGAGTGTTTTTCAATTATGGTAATAGTGAATAATAGATTTGTATTTTAATTTCTTGGCCCTCGATGCAATAGGCTATGACATATTATCGAGAACTTGCTTGCTTTCTGACTTTTTTTTTCTTTTTTAATACCTGCTTAATTTAAGCATCATCTTTTTCTTTTATCCTGTGTGATGAAAGAGATTATTCAACTCCGTCTTTGGCTGTTAGTTGATGAAAAAACTAATTCAATTTTTTCCTCAAGGAAAATGCTGGTCAATATCCGGATCAGAAAAGACTGAAGCTAGATGAGAATGATAGGCCAAGACCTGAAATGGATTACCTCGAGTTGATTGCTTCAAAGAACATGTGCAGGGCATCAGTAATTATGTATGCACATCCACGTGAAGGTGGTAACCAGGTCGTCTCTGAGCAGCTAGCTAATGATGCGTCTCAGATGAAGCCGTACAATGAGTCTCTTGACATAACTGTAGGCGACTTTATCATCTAGTTACGTATATTAAGTCATGGGGTAATTTCAGAAAAGAGGGGTAGGGGGTATGGGCATAAGAAACCCTATTTCTATTGTACATAAATGAAAATCGTTAATAATAAATTTTTTCCTTCAAATTTACAAGACACTTGCAATTTCGCAAGGAAAATCGATCACTAATGGTAAATTAGCGTCAACCTAGGGGGTTAGATACTCCTTGTTACATTTAATGTTATAGCATTCATCGATTCTTCTTTTTAGTCTTAATAATTTTAAACCAACTAGTTGTGTGTTTATTAAGTCATGGGGTGGTTATAGAAAAAGAGGGATGGAGGGGGATAAAAAATCTTTTTCTATTTTACAACAATGAGCATAGAGCTGATTAATAATTTATTTTTGGAGTTTATATAATAGTGGATATTTCACATGGAAAATAAATCCTGTTTTTATAGATTAACATTGGTGAATTATCGCCTCCTCCATCAACATCAGCTCAGGATCAGTTATTTCCAATGAGTCTACTTCGATTCTAACACCACCAATGGATTTTCGAGATATTGCTTTAGTTGATGATAGCATAAAATGGCAAAAGGAATTTTTAAACGACTGTTTGGGGAAATTAGCTAGCCTAGACGATTTAACCTGTGATATAGACATAACTGAAGACCCGGAATTGTCAAATAAGTTTATAAATGATTATTTAGGGGATATCACCCCAAGTGCATTTGAACTGGGTTCAGTTGGTAGTTTTATTCATGCTGATACACATGAAAGTCAAGGTGTGTCAAAAGACGATTTCGGGTGGGTTGATCCGCTATCCCCGAACACAAGCATTATTTTGGGAGATTTTACGTGAGTTAATTAAAAACCCTCCCCTCACTCTTTTAATGGACACAGCTCATGCAGACAAAATTGAAGTTCAAAATAAATTTGCAATAGCTGATCACCTTAGCCCCGAGACATTGGTAGTTATACTTAGCGAATTGGGTGATTTCCCACCACATCCCGTCCCCATTATTAAGATTGAACAGAATGATAATGGTATTGAATAGGGAGATTTACACCCCCCACCTCACCCTTATTGAGGTTAAACAGAGTGGTGATGATGATATTGAAACATCTCCGGTACCACCAACAATTACACTACCGGATTATACAAACTGGTATGAGTCCCTCTATCCAGAGCTTGTGAAATACCAGGCCCAAAATAAATTGTTAATGTTAAAATCTGAGACGGGAAGCAACTTGATATCCAATGGTGTGTTTCCTGGTCCGAAGGTGTAGTGTATGGAAACGCACAATAAGGATATCAAACAATTTTGCAAGGGGGTGCCTACGCTTTGTAAAAAATAAATTCAATATGAGTGTTTATAGAAACTGTGTAGAAAGTAGTTTAGTCCCAAGAGCAAAAATCATGGCGATTCGCTATTTACAATATAAAAACTACACAGTTAGAGTCGAGAAAATGCCATGTCAGCCATATCAGACAAAGTTTATGTACTTGAGGATGGTGTGAAGGTACTTCCACACGGAAAGTATCTAGTTTCAGATTGAGTTGAATGTATAGAGTACAGAAAACAACTCGGTCTTGATAGATTAACTTAAATTCATTTCCTTTTTCATAATACAAGGTGGGTGGTGGTGGTGGTGGGGAAATATTTTTTTATCAAAATTTGTAAGTTTTCTGTGTGCGTGCAAGGTAGAGTTATTTCTTCATAATATCGCGCCTTCCGGCCCGGCCCACCGCAGCGAGCCCCTGCGCTTTCCGGTTTGGCCTTCGGCGACCGCAGCGGAGCCTTCGGCGACCCCCAGGGGAAGGGGGAAGGGAGGAGACCCCATTTCAAATTAAAACAAAAGTGTTGTTGCTGTTGTTGATTAAATGTGTTGTAAAAAATATTTTTTGTAAATAAAATGAAAAAAACTGTGATATTATTTTGATTAAGTATATTTATTGTTTAATAAAAAAAGTGTTTTTTTACAATGCGTATTTAAATTAAATTATGTTGTTATTGTTTTTGTTGTTGTTGTTGTTGCATAAAATATATATTTTTGTAAATAAAGAAAAATAATCTTGATTAAGCGTATCGTATTTATTAAATAAAAAGTCCTTTTTTCTGACTGTTTTAATTGTAAAGTGTTCTTATGTTAAAAATAAAAAAAATGATTCTTTATTGGTTTTGTTCTTGTTGTTGTTGTTCTTGAACGAAGTAGCAATAGGGAAATTATTTATTCATTAGACATCTATAGTTAGTAGTTAGTTGTAGGTGAGCTGTTGAAGCGAACAGCAATACATATCAATTTAAAACACCATTCAGATCGTTTCTGTGTGGTCCATCAATGTCAGGCAAAACGACACGCTTAACTAAAATAATTAAAAATTGTGATAAAATGCTTATGGAAAAGCCGAAAAAAATCTACTATTGCTACAGTGTTTGGCAGGAGTAATATGATAAAATAAAAGCTATTGCTACATCGGTGCAGGTACAATTCATACGGGGACTTGATGTATTTGACATTATTGAACAAAAATCTTGGCTGATTATTGACGATTTAGCTGAATCCATTGAACATTGGTCCCAGAAAATACTACAATCGTTTTCTGTTTACTTACATCATGAACGGATCTCCGTTACTCTGTTTCTACACAATCTCTTTCATCAGAGCAAATGTATGCGAACACTTGCTTTGAACTGCACCTACTATATCATCTACAGAGTTGCACGTGATTCTAGTTCTCTAATAGCTCTTAATAAACAAATATATCCTGGGCTCCAAAATTTCTATTTTCAGCGTACAATCAGGCTACTAATAAACCCTATGGCTACATTCTATTGGATCTGAATCCAAATACACCCGAGGATTCACGTGTAGTCACAGATATTTTTAACAATGAAATTACAATATATCTTCCCATGAACAGTAAAAAAGGCTATTATTTGCCATCTTCAAAACCACCAATTAAGAAATCCACACTCAAATACGGTATTGACAATGATTTCATTAATCTAATATCTGAATTTGTTTAAATTTAACCTAGGGCAATGTTCAACTGCCAGAAGTAGTTAAGCAGCAGGCAAAGCAACATCGTTCCATTGCACGTGCCTTGGCTTGCGAAAATAAATGAAAAAAATTTAAAAGGAAACATCTTCTCCAAGTGGGTGGTAGCTTTTTTACACTTTTACTGCCAATAATTTCAGGACGTGAAAACAGTTTTCTCTAGATGGCTGAACTTTATAAATTGACCCCTATAGAACTCGCTCTTTCACCAGTGGAACATTTTGAGGACAATTTGAGTAAATTCATTAGCAATGAGAATATCGGTGATGATAAAAAACTACTTTTACTTCAAGATGCACTTCGACGAGTGGACAAACACAAGCCCTATCGTGTGAAACCAGTCAATGTAAGTGTCGTTGATCACAAAAAGGAAATATCTGTTAAAGATTCTGCTGCTGATGCTGCTGGAACATTAACACAATTAAAGGAGGAGGAGGAGGAATTGAATTCAATAGTTTCAAGCATTGGAAATCAAATGCCTTGCTCATATCGTGAACAAATTACAAGACCCATAACATATCTTATGGGAAGTGGTCAGGATCATATTCAAGTTGGTACCAATGGGAAACCAATTATAATTCAAGGGAAGAGTTATAATCTACTTGATTTAATTTTTGATATGGTTACAAATCGTAAAGGACTTTTATCATTTGACAGTCATCTACAAAAAATTTTAAAGACATTAAACTTCCCCAAAATTCTTATTAGCAATAAGAAAATTAAAAAAAAAACTATTTGAACTTAGTCCATCATCAACATTAAAACAGGAAGAAGAAGAAGAAGAAGAAACAGGTGAAAATTTCAAATCAATCTTGGAAAATACTTGCACACCTAGTAGAAACATTGATTTGAAGAGGACGAGACCGGTGGTAGCTAGACAAAAGCAAAGACGTATTGATATCAAATCAACGTCATCATCATCACCCACTAGTATGCAAAAGGCTAGTGGGTGGGTGTTACACCACGTGCTTGCTTTCAAATTGGTTGAAGTTTTGAAACATGTTTACGAAAATATTAGTGAAGCGGGAAGTTTAAGTTCCCCCACCACTCTTTCCAAAGTCACTGGTGTTGACACTAAAAGTGTACAAGACTATCTACAAAATGAATCGAATTACACTCTACATCGAAATCATCGGGGTCGTGGTAATCATTATTGAAAAACTAAAGCCTTTTTCCCACTGCACATAATGCAAGCAGATCTCTTAACTATAGATGAGATTCAACGGCATCGTGATAAACCATACAAGTACATTGTAATTGCAATCAGTGTTTTTAGTCGCTATGCATATGCCATTCCATTGCGGACAAAGAGAGGTGTTGAAGTTGCTCAGGCTATAGAAAGTATTCTTGAACAAGATTTTTATAAAAAATTCAAACGAATCGGGATAGTGAATTTGTTAATCCACATGTAAAAAAAGTACTAACCAAATATAATACAATGCTCTATCATAGCTACAGTCCTATAAAGGCTGCATTGGCCGAACAATTGATAAGAACTATTCGACTTTCTATTTCAATATATTGTATATTCACTGTAAATGGACCATTCAATGGAAACCAGCAATATTTTTGAAAAGGAGAATTATTTATGGCCCACTCAAGTTTCTAAATTGTCGAAAATCCTAGACATCAAACCCATAGCTTATCGTCTATGAGACACCAAAGATGAAGATATTCTCGTCGGTTTTTATGATTAAGGATTACTAAGACTTAAAAATAATAATGGAATCTATCAAATTGAAAAGATATTAAAGAGTTGTACTCGCAGGGGCAAGAGACAGTTGCTTGTTCCTTGGCTAGGATAAAACTCTGATTTTCATTCTTGGGTTGCAGTTGAAAACATTAACAATGCCCAATGATTTCTATGTGACGTTCATGTCCGATGTATCTGATCCACTCTACAATGATTTGAATAAAACAAGTGATTTTTTGAAAATACTCTCTCTCACCATCAAATTCGATAGCGAGTGTGAAGTGGCTCTTGTCGATTGTATTCTCAAAAATATATTAGGTATCCTGAGAAAAGATCACATATATGATATAAAAATTAGACCCTATGATTGGCCACTTCTTAGCAATCAACATGATGATTGGCCACTCGTTAGGAATCGACATAAAATTGAAACGATCCCTTCAGTTGAGTACCCATTTGTCGTATTACCATACGAGGAACTCAATTATATGAATGATTTGTGTTGTACTATCAATAAAGGAGGTTCCGCTCGTAAATAGGAGCCTTTCAGTTCAACTATTCAAAGCAAGAGGGCAAGATCTACTTTAGTTCACCCATTGCCAATGAATAGGTTATTCTCATTGATAATCTAAGAGATGTTCTTGGTTTTAAACACAATATAATCAATGGTATAGGTGCTGGAACCAGGGGAGTCGTTGGGGGGTGGCAAGGGGGGGGGGGAAGTTTTCCCCCCAATAATGTGGAGAGAATAATATATTAAACATCCCATGCCCTTTCACTATCCAGATATGGACCCCTCTTGCCCCTCCAATAAAAATGCTGAAGATTCGCCCCTGGCTGGAACTGTTAGTGGGATGAATCATGTTATTTTTGCAGATTATCCACCTGGTTTCACCTCGCAATCTTGCATATTTCTATATACATCCTTTGTGGAAACATCGAGAGTTTGTAATTCAAATGTCCCCCTCCTACGTGTTCTTGAACAAAAAACAACCCATGAACAAGTAAATCACTATAATATAAAGCAGGTTCAGTATATTCCTGTAAACACTTCATATTTGGAACCCTGTCAGTCAACACTAAGAAATGAATTGGGTGATCCTCTAGCAATAACAATAGGTTTAGATGTGATCACATATTATTTTCGACCCGTCGTCGTTGCTTAAGATTAACAATAGAAGAATTTCATTTATCTGTCCTGATATTGACTGGTATGTTGGTGTTCTGAGTCTTCGTCAAATAGGTCATAGATTGGACTATTAAAAGGGGCGTACTAAAATGCCTGGCTATGGTCTCGGTAGTTGGTTTGCTAGGCTATTTCGTTCTGCACTACCCCTTGCCAGAAAATATCTTGCACCTGCTGCATCAAATTTTGATACCTCAGCACTACAGGACTGGGGATCGGGTAACAAATTCAACGAGAGTCTTAAAGAAAATATTAGATATTCAGCAAGACCCGTTGGCAAACAATTAAAATCTCAGCAAAATGGGTGGGATTAAAAGGGATGCATGTTCATCATTCACTCATCAGTCTCTACCCTGGTGGGAAATGAAAGACATCAACAATGACTTTGAGGAAAAAAGGAAGAAGAGCAATAAGAAGAAGAAGAAGAAGAAAAGGATTGTTAGATCAAGAAAGGATTTCCTCTTTTAAGATGACCTATCCCCCTAAAAAAGAATCGCATCCATGAATCAACTCCTCATTGAATCTATTCAATGCTGAAAATGTTGATGTCAGTGTCAAGTATGGCTACTATGAACAATTTCATCCTCAACAACACCTGTCGGAAAATATACACTTTTGGGTATTTTCCAATGAAGATTATTTCATTTATTTATCATCAACATTTATTGATTTAAATGTTGTGGTGAAGAAAAAGTCAGACAATACAACTCCAAATGCTGGCGATGGTATCTCCTATGAAAACTGTATTCTACACAACCTATTCAAACAAATAAATGTATTCATTAATAGAATATTTGTGAGCACTAGCAATAATTTATCAAACTATGCAAGCTACATACAATTTATGATGATGACCTTAAGTCATATAAGGAGTTGATAGTACAGGCACTGGGCTATGAATATAGATCAAATGTTGATACTGACGGTGAGTTAACGGCTACAGTGATCCAGGAGTATCATTTAGTTGGAAAATTAAATATTGAAATATTTGATGTATCTCAATGGTTGCCTCCCAATTTTAAGATTGACATAAAGCTATAACTAGCTCCATCCAATTTTATTTTGAGAAAAACACTTGCTGCAGCACCTGATGCAAATTTCATTATCACTTCAGCAATTCTTGATGTTCGAAAACAACAGGTTGTGAGCTCTGTTGCATTGGCAGTGGAAAAGCTGAGAGCCAATGGTAACAATATCAAACTTCTTGTCCCCCATGCAGTCACCAATCAACGTCACATTGCCGCTGGTTCTCGTAGTTATACTGATTCATCATTTATCAATGGAGAAAACCCCTCAAAACTTGCCTTGACCTTTGGGAAGAGTGCTAGTGCAATTGGATCCTGGACTGCACCCCCCCCCCCACGATTTTAATTGTTTTGGCTTATCTAGCATTGTGTGCAAAGTGAATGGAATTCCCTTGTAAACTTTATAATTTGATAAAAAATCCTACAGGACTCTGTATGAATTGACTATTCAATCCCTAGATCATGACTCACAACTATTTGAAAATGGAATGACCAATTCTATGTTTTCAAAAAATCATGGTGTAATTGTTTTGGACTTGTCTGACTCTCAAGATATGAGTATAGTACGAACGGGGAATGTACGTTTAGAGTGCACATTTGACGATGCTTGGACTGAAAGTATCACATTAATGTCACTGAGTATATTTGAAACTTATTGGGAAATCACCCCCAACGGCAGTGTTCTACTAGACCTCGCATCATGAACACAAATCAAATAAAGCGTATTTAGTATGGATTTATACATGTCCCAATATAAATCCTATTGTATACCATCGGATTTCATTGAAAAATTCCAAGTTTTAACAATACCCTAATCGTTGTTAATAGCAGTTCGTCGAGTGTAAAGACAGGTCATTGGCTATGCATCTTTCAAACAGCAAAGAATATAGAATTTTTTGATCCTCTTGGCCAATCATATAAATTCTACATCCCACACATCAAAAACTTTATTAAAACCAGTGGGAAAACTATTATTCAAAATCGGATGAGAGTACAGTATTTAACGACTAGGACCTGCTGCTTTCATGCACTACTCTATTTCATATTCAGATGTCGTGGCTATACTTACAAACAGTTTCTCAACATTTACGGTGACATTCCTCGTCTGAATGACTTCCTAGTGGAAAATATACTTTCAAACGTGTTTAACTTTGATTTTAGTGCCCTACGAATAAAATGTTCTAAAAATGTATGTAAAAATTTTTATTAGCAAAAATAATGTATATACATAATAAAAACGACTTTCTACTCTTAGATGTCTTCTTTCTCTACTACGTATAGGTATTTATCGAAAACAACTAATGCAGGTAGATCACCTGAATTCACTGTATACTGATCCTGATGTGCTGTAATGTCAGGGTCACATTTTCTACAGTATAATGTAACTTCACTCTTATCATGTCTCTCTGTATAGTCAATGATACTTTTTTCATTTATATGGTAAAATTCACGTGTATCAATTTGCTTATTTGAAGCAATGTCACATACAATGCTTTCAAATGGTGAATCATATTCTGTAACAGCCAAATAAAATCAGTAGGCTTATAATCATAGCAGCCATCGTCTTCAAAACAATGACTTAGAAGCCAAATTCTTTTGTTATTCCAACAGTTGAATTGTAGACCTGGTTCCTCCTTCGAAAAAAAATATAAAGCCACGACGATACCAGTCTCTTGGTAATAAACGAAAATCACGTTTAGGATTCCTTCCAATCATACCAGAATATGTATTCTCCCACTGAATACATTTATCATAATGACAATTGGAGAATAGGTGTCCTCTAGGGCGAGAGTCACACATCTCTTCAAGACAGGAATTACAACCTTTAAATTGTACAGCATATCCTCTGTGCAATTTTTATGGGTCATAATCTGCACTTTTCATCATACTCGTCAATCATTGTACAATTCTCACATGATGACCAGCTTCCCAGTGTATACATACATAGTGGGCATGTATAGAACATTTTCCACGTGTTGACACTCTCACCACCAAAATGAAACTGACATACGATCGGTAAATTGAGAGGGGAGAGAGAGAGGAGTAGATCCTGTTTGATCAATATCTTCTTAATTCTCGTGAAAAATCATAGTCTTAAATTTCTAAGGTAGTCTGTTCAAAAGCAAATCCACAACATCATTTTGTTTTGTTTCGATTAATCTGTCAATAAATTGTTTAAATGCGTTTGAACCACGACGTAAAAGTTTCATACAATAATCTGATGACGGAGAATCAGTTTTCATTATATCGAAAAGTATTCTCTGAGAAAATATCTTCCTTTGAAAACATGACTCCAGAAAATCATCATCTAGTATCAAATATTTTTCCATCAACACAAGATTCCGTATAATTTTCTGTTTCTCAAATCCATCCATTTTTTACATTCTTAACCCTCTCACAACCAACTTCAGACTAACCAGGATTCTTTCTCTACTTAAGAATATACGCTAACCTACTATAAAAACACATCTTCGATTCAGATAAATTTTTATTGAATATAAATACAATAACAATACTAATAACTTATACAACTTATTTTCCTCAATATATTTCACTAGTGTATTTAAAGCATCTTGAAGTCTATTTATATGCACTATATCTAGTTTTGCGGCAAAGCTAAACTGCTCCTCCAATTTAAATTTGCTCAATGATATTGCATATCTTGCATACATATCATCCCATTCAAGGCTTAGTCGGATCCTCGTGTAAATTCAACTGCTACGTTAGGTACTCTCGTCTTTGTATCATTGCTGCTACCTGCTCCACAATCAAGCTCCAATAGCGTAAACGTAGCACTCATTTCCTATGTTAATATCTTGTCAAATAATAGAGTATAAAAACAAACTATTCTTTCTCTGAATTCAATTCTCTTACTAATATGAATTACAATGAAAATCACTCCTTATATTGAATCTGCACTACTATGAATTGATTGCTATGACCTCATGACAACGATATTAAACTCACTGTATATGGAGTACCCTCTGTAGAAACATCTCTAATTGGTCCAGAAATGGGTGAGTAGTATCCATACTATTGAAATGAAACTTACAAGAAAACTTTCACCTCAGGCATGAATATACAGTGCAGTTTGACGTGCACATTGCAAAAAGCGACCAAAACGTTTATATTATATACCTATAAAGTGATCAAAAACGTTTTGGAAGTATAATTGAGATTGTATAACGCAAGCAGACTAATTTTTGAGACACTTTCATCATAAAGTTTTTTTTTTTTTTTTTTTTTTTTTTTTTTTTTTTTTTTTTTTTTTTTTAAACCAAAAACTAGAAATTGTCAACCTGTTCAAAGAGAGTGAGTAGAACCTGTCAAAGAGTTTGATAACCTCTAGCTTAAAGGCATCTCATCGAGTTTGATTAAGAATGCAACATGTCTAGAATTGATGCCATATGCTGTTGAATCATTTAACAAAAGAATAACTCTATTTGCAAAAAAAGGGTTTAGCATTTGCGAATTGGACTCTATGAACGATATTAATTAATGTTTGAATAATAGGAGTGTGAATGATTCTAATTAGTGATTGGATCATATGAATATGGAGAAAAAGGGTTAAACTGATTAGCAGTTAAGGTAACCCCGAAGAGCATGTTAACTCATAGCTTATTTATTATAAATTTGGAACAATAAAAATCTATGGAAATGGTTAACGATGATAAAATGGTCTTATGAATTGACCTAGCGTTACCTCTTCGATGTGTTCTGTATAATACACAAGTGGCATTTGAACAGTGTTGTCAATTTAAAATAGAGTTTAACATTTTAGTATACTAAAAAGTTGATACTAAGAGAGATGTAGATGGCAAGGAAAGAATTTTAATAATGGATAGCTTTACTTCTTCGATGTGTTCTGTATAATAAACAAGTGGCGTTTGAACAGTGTTGTCAGTTTAAAATAGAGTCTAACGTCATAGTATACTAAAAAGTTGATACTAAGAGAGATGTAGATGGCAAGAAAAGAATTTTAATAATGAAATTCAGAACAAACCTTACTTTCGTAATAAAGGAACATTTAGTATATTTTTTTTTATTTATTTTTGTTTAAGAAAATGCCCCATCTTTAACAAATTTAGCCTTAACTAGTTAAAACTGTGCACAAATTCTTCAATTTTAAGTTGTATTGCACAGCTAGTAAAGGAACATTTATTATTTTTTCTAATTTAAGTGTTTCCTTAAGAAAATGGTCCATCTTTAACAAATATAGCCATAGCTAGTTGAAACTGTGCATAAATTCTTGATTTTTTGTCGTGTTACTTAGGCAATAAAGGAACATTTAGTATCTTTTTCTAAGTTAAGTGTTTTCTTAAGAAAATGGCCCATGTTTAACAAATATAGCCATAGCTAGTTGAAACTGTGCATAAATTCTTGATTTTTTGTCGTGTTACTTAGGCAATAAAGGAACATTTAGTATCTTTTTCTAAGTTAAGTGTTTTCTTAAGAAAATGGCTCATCTTTAACAAATATAGCCATAGCTAGTTGAAACTGTGCATAAATTCTTGATTTTTTGTCGTGCTACTTAGGTAATAAAGAAACATTTAGTATTTTTTCTAATTTTGAGTTTTTTCTTAAGAAAATGGCTCATCTTTAACAAATTTAGCCTTAGCTAGTTAAAACTGTGCATAAATTCTTGAATTTTAGTTGTGTTAAAAAGCTAATAAAGGAACATTTAGTATTTTTTTCTAATTTAGTGTGTTTTCTTAAGAAAATGACCCATCTTTAACAAACTTAGCCTAAGCTAGTTAAAACTGCGTATAAATTCTTAATTTTTTGTCGTTTTACTTTCGTAATAAAGGAACATTTAGTATATTTTTTTAATTTATTTTTGTTTAAGAAAATGCCCCATCTTTGACAAGTTTAGCCGTAACTAGTTAAAACTGTGCATAAATTCTTCAATTTTAGTTGTATTGCACAGCTAGTAAAGGAATATTTAGTATTTTATTTGTAATTTAAGTGTTTTCTTAAGAAAATGGCCAATCTTTAACAAATTTAGCCTTAGCTAGTTAAAACTGTGCATAAATTCTTCAATTTTAGTTGTGTTAAACAGCTAATAAAAGTACATTTAGTATTTTTTTCTAATTTAGTGTGTTTTCTTAAGAAAATGACCCATCTTTAACAAACTTAGCCTTAGCTAGTTGAAACTGCGCGTAAATTCTTCATTTTTTGTCGTGTTACTTAGGTAATAAAGGAAAATTTAGTATTTTTCCTAATTTTGAGTGTTTTCTTAAGAAAATGCTCATCTTTAACAAATTTAGCCTTAGCTAGTTGAAACTACGCATAAATTCTTCATTTTTTGTCATGTTACTTTCGTAAGAAAGGAACATTTAGTATATTTTTTTAATTTATTTTTGTTTAAGAAAATGCCTCATCTTTAACAAATTTAGCCTTAACTAGTTAAAACTGTGCATAAATTCTTCAATTTTAGTGGTGTTAAACAGCTAATAAAGGAACATTTAGTATTTTTTTCTAATTTAGTGTGTTTTCTTAAGAAAATGACCCATCTTTAACAAACTTAGCCTTAGCTAGTTGAAACTGCGCATAAATTTTTCATTTTTTGTCGTGTTACTTTCGTAATAAAAAATATATTCTTGTGCATACCCATACTCGTATTGATGAGGACTGATGGTTCTAATTCAATATTTTTTTCATGAAAGCAAACTATTTTTTTTAACTAAATTTTTTTGGACATCGAAATTATTCAACTTTTTTTTAAATATCTAAATCATATCAGAAAAATAGAATGACCCTTTTGATTTAAATTTTAAAATGTATTCTTGTGCATACCCATACTCCTATTGATGACGACTGATGGTTCTAATTCAATATTTTTTTTTCATAAAAACCAAAATTTTTTTTTAACTAAATGTTTTTGGACTTCGAGATTATTCAACTTTTTTTTTTACATCTCCAAATCATATCAGAAAAATAGAATGGCCCTTTGGATTTAAATTTTAAAATATATTCTTGTGCATACCCATACTCCTATTGATGAGGACTGATGGTTCTAATTCAATATTTTTTTTCATGAAAACAAACTATTTTTTTTAACTAATTTTTTTTTGGACTTCGAAATTATTCAACTTTTTTTCACATCTCTAAATCATATTAGAAAAATAGAATGACCCTTTGGATTTAAATTTTAAAATATATTCTTGTGCATACCCATACTCCTATTGATGAGGACTGATGATTCTAATTCAATATTTTTTTTATAAAAAACAAACTATTAAAAAAAAAAAATTTTGACTTTGAAATTATTCAACATTTTTTTTACATCTCTAAATCATATCAGAAAAATAGAATGGCCCTTTGGATTTAAATTTTAAAATATATTCTTGTGCATACCCATACTCCTATTGATGAGGACTGATGGTTCTAATTCAATATTTTTTTTCATGAGAAACAAACTATTTTTTTTAAACTTCGAAATTATTCAACTTTATTTATTTTTTTTGTACGTATCTTAAAATGACAAAATATGCTTACGGCTGTAACAATTGTACTTTATGCTTGCTCAGAGACACGATGTGGCTTTCCCACTGGTACTCTATGGCCGGTTATCGACACTACCTAGTCTATTGCATGTATTAAAGCAGTATTTTTTACGCAGTGGAACGATAAACACATAAGTCATATCTTTAAAAAAGTGAAGATGCAGCATTTTAATAAAGTGTGTTCACATGACAATGTTATTGTAGCATTGAATACCGATAAGGAGAAGTATTTAAACTATGAAACAAGTGCAAGTGGTAGCACTATTGCAAATGTATGCATGCATTGTCATGACAGTAAGGAATTAAATTTCTTTGGAGTACCGAAAAAATTCAACTCTTATGTTGGTGGATATGCGAGATTGAGATCTCCAGAGATGATTGCCCTCAAAGAGAATCCCAACATAAAAATAATCGTTGATGATAGAGGACAACTCCTTGCTACTGTTGCAGGTAACACATTACCTACTGATACATCCTATCGTCAACTTTCGGGTATTAGCATTCAACGGAAGATCACAAAAAGAAAGGCCTACTCTTCTACTAATATCATAAACCATATCTTGTCTACCTGCCAAAACTGTTACCTGTGTAAAAATAATGTGATAATAGACAGTAAAATTGCCAGAAAAAATAAAAGGGCAATGGCAGAAAATATCACTTTGGAATATAAAGATGAATCGATGAAAAACAAAGCACCAGCAAACGTTACTGCCATTGATCAAACAGTCAATGAACCAAATAATACCAAAGACGAAAAGCATATTGAGCCTGTCGATGACACGCCAGTAAAAGTTGTGTATGACTCAAAATGGAATAATGATTATTCTAATGATTACGAACTAAGAGAAGACAATAGATACAATATCAAGAGAGAACATGGTGAACTGTTTTATGGAACAGATTCAAAATGTCCAAAAGTTGATCATTGATATTAATAATGTATCATAATATATTTTTTTATTAATATTCTACATAGCATTATTTCATTAAAAATATATTATGCATTACATTGTTATGTGTTCATTATTTTTAGAGTATGCTAGCATATCAAACGTTTAGAATGTCTATTAAAACATCGGAGATGTAAGAAAAGGAATTTGCATACATCTATTGTCAGACACATGGGATAACATTGAAAAAATCTAGGTATCAGAATGAATAAATTCTTTATCAACATCCGTTGTTGGATATGTCATTATGGAAAAATTGTGAGTAAGTAAGTAACAAACTCTTTCTTGAATTCACCTCTTGGATACACAATACAGAAATTTAATTCAGGAAAATATGAAAAAAATGAACAAATTCTTCATTAAAGTTCATTATCGATTGAAGTCGCTTCCTGGACAGACAATACAGCAATTTCACAAAATCTAAGCATAAGAGTGATTAAATTCTATATCAACATCCATTTCTCGGATACATAGGAAAAAATTTACAAAATCTAAGTGTTAGAGTGAACAAGTTTTTTTTTATCAACATCCTTTGTGAGATACATCGAATAAAATTGACAAAATCTAAATCTCAGAATAAATAAATGCTTTAACAACATCCTTTATCGGATATGTCAGATAAAATTGACAAAATCTAAGTATCAGAGTGATTAAATTCTATATCAACATCCTTTTCTCGGATACATAGATTAGAATTGAAAAAACCTAAGTGTTAGAGTGAATATTTTTTTTATCAACATCCTTTGCCAGTTACATTGGATAAAATTGACAAAATCTAAGCGTCAGAGTGAATAAATTCATTATCAACATCCTTTGTCGGATATGTTGGATAAAATTGATAAAATCTAAGTATCAGAGTGATTAAATTCCATATCAACATCATTTTCTCGGATACATGGGATAAAATTGACAAAATCTATGTATCAGAGTGAATAAATGCTTTATCAACATCCTTTAAATGCATTATCAACATCATTTGTCGGCTATATCGGATAAAATTAACAAAATCTAAGTATCAGAGTGAATAATTTATTTTTTTATCAATATCTTTTATCAGATACAACAATTATAATTAACAAAATCTAAATATCAAAGTGAATAAATAATTTTTCAGCATCCTTTGTTGGATATTTTGAATAAAATTGACAAAATTTAAATATCCGAATGAATAAATGCTTTAACAACATCCTTTGTCGGATATGTTGGATAAAATTGACAAAATCTAAGTATCAGAGTGAATAATTTTTTTATCAACATCCTCTGTCAGATACATCGGATAAAATTGACAAAATCTAAGTATCAGATTGAATAAATGCTTTATCAACATCATTTGTCGAATATGTCGGATAAAATTGACAAAATCTAAGTACCAGAGTGAATAAATTCATTATCAACATCCTTTCTCGGGTATATCAGATAATATTGACAAAATCTAAGTATCAGATTGAATAAATGCTTTATCTTTTTTTTTAAATAAATAAGGGTTTATTCATCAACCAAAAATAACAAAAACCAGAAGCTAAGCTTGTAAAGGAGATCACTACCCCAACTAGGCCTAAAAAAAAAAACGAACAAAAAAATAATAATGAAAAAAAAACAAACAAACCTATCACATAAAAATAACTAATAAGCGACTATACCACCCCTATTCTTTATTATCTCATCAATTCTCAATATTCAACATATTTATCCTTGTCCTTCTCAATCCATCAACCAAACACAAAAATCAAAAAAAAACATTAGCAAACTAAAGGTAAAAGAGACCGGAGAACTGACTCACTCACTCCCATATACCCTATAACAATGTTCTTTTAACAGACTTCTAAATTCAGAAACATCCGTCACCTTCTTTATCCCTTCTGGCAGACTATTCCAAGCACGAGGGCTAACACGGCGGATACAAAACATTGACCTAGCTGTCACAGGCTAAGGTAGTCTGAATTCATTCGAAAGTCTTAAACTATAAGAATGAAAACTAGAAACAGGCAAAAAAATCTTGAAAGCAAATTGGTAGCATTTTTTCTGATGTTTAAACATAAAAAGAGCATTATAAAACTTAATCAATCCAAATAGTGGAACAATATGTAGTTCAGCATACCTTGCTCTAACCGAGGAACGCGTATCATCTCCAGTAAGTACTCTTACAGCTTTATTCTGTAATACCCTAATCTGCGATAAATGACCCACAAACGTTGAAGACCAAGCCAATATACAATAAATCAAATACGGATGAATAAGGGAGAAATAAAGCATTCTGAGAACCGGGCTAAGGAAAGTACGCTTTAGCTTCCTTATAATTCCCAAATTTTGGGCAACTCTAGCTTCAATTTGATTAATATAGTCTTTGAAACTCAAGCACTCGTCAACTATCACTCCAAGAAACTTCACTGCTCTGACACGTTCTATAGCATTCCCATCAAGTTCTAGTTTCTCTATCCAGGGATAGTAATTTACACATCTCCCGTAAATCACAAATTGACTTTTCTTATGGTTTAATTTAAGTTTATTAACTCTCATCCATTTCTCTATTTGTTCCATTCCCTTTTTCAGAACTAGTAAAAGTTCTCTTTCTGTCCTCGCAGCAACTGTAAAATGTGTATCGTCAGAAAAACTAGGAAATATAATTCTGTTACCGCGATCCCCTTTATCCGAAATATTTATATATTCAATGCACCGCTAAATATCATTTATATAAATCAAAAATAAAAGAGGTCCCAAAACTGACCCTTGAGGAACGCCAGCCTTGACTCTCTGCGGGCTAGAGGTCTCACTTTCGATTTGAACAATCTGCATACGTTCACTCAGGAATGATCTAACAAGTTTCAAATATTTTCCACGGATACCACAATTATCTAACTTCTTTACTAAAATTTCATAATCCACACAATCAAATGCTTTCATTATGTCAAGGAAAATGGATGCCACTTTAAGACCATGATCTAAATGATCCTTAACAAATGTCGTCAAATTGATCACTGCTTGCTCAGTTGACATTCCTTTCCTAAATCCAAACTGACTAGATCGAAAAAAAAGACCTAGATTCTATGAAATTGACCATTCTTACATTTATTAGTCTCTCTATTATTCTAGAAATAACAGGAAGAAGCGAAATAGGCCTATAATTATCAAAATTCAAGCTATCACACCCTTTAAAAAGCGGTTTCACTTTCGCAATCTTCAGACAATCGGGGAAAATACCTGACTTGAAACACTCATTTATTAGCATTACCAACTGACTAGAAACAATAGGATAAATAACACGGAAAGCTTTCACAGTCATGAGATCCGATCCTGCTGCACTGTTTTTCATATTTTTAACCACTTCACACAACTTACTTAATTTAACCGGCTTTAAATAAGCAGATACTTAGCTCTTATCAGGTAGGAATTGTGTAAAATCGCCATCCTCAGCCAGGACTGGGATACTGGATCCTACATTAAGGCCCACATTAGAGAAATGCTCACAAACTGAATTGCAACTCACACTGTCCGGAAGCTCCGAGGGAGACCGACTAGGGTTCGTTACAGACTTTATAAGTTTCCAAGTCTTGCCTGGATTTCCCTGAGCTTCTTTAAACTTAAAAGCAAAATAATCCGTTTTAGCTTTCCGAAGGAGACAATTTAGCATGTTATTACATGCTTTATAATCATCCCTAGTAGTTGTCCCTTTATTTTGGATCAATTCCTTATATAAATGGTTTCGTCTTCTCATACTTAAGAGTAGACTCTTAGTAATCCATGGTTTCTTTGCTGATTCATATCTGTAAACTCTTTTAGGTTTAACACATTTCTGAAGTAAACCTGTTAATGTCCCGTACCATTTTTCAAATTTCCGATTGATATCATATTCCTCCTGTAAAAAATTGAATTCAGTCTTATCAACTTCTAATTTAAAACGGGCAACAACCTCAGAATCAACAATAGGCCTAATGACATTACAATGATGTCCCTTATTCAACTGTAGGACTTGCAGTACTGTTATCATTACTCCAAAATGATCTGAAAAACTATTAACCACAACAGCAGGTGACTTATATTCCGTATTTACAAATATGTTATCCAATATTGACACAGAATTCTCAGTAATTCTTGTACAGATATTTATAGTAGGCTTCAGCCTGTAGCTAAGCATCATATCCAGAAACTCCTTAACTCTCTGACTAGAATGTAGACTTTTCAAATCAATATTGAAGTCACCACACACAAAACACGGCTGTCTTGTTCCACAAAACAGGTCCAGTTGCTCTTCTAACAGACTCAGAAATTCAACGAGGCTGCTAGACGGATGTCGATAAATAATAGCAAGAACACATTTAAAATTTAGCTTAGATACTTTCACAACCATCGACTCAAACACCATTTCCTTATGTTTAGTAAGGGAAGGCATCGGCAAGACATTAAGATCACTCTTGATATATGCCGCTAAACCTCCATGTTGGTGCAGTTCCCTGTTTTTAAAACCAGTTGGTAATTAGGAACATCTAATAAGGATGACGTATGAGACTTCAACCATGTCTCAGTCAGGGCCAAAACCTGTAAACCTTGAGTCAGCAGAACTTCCTCCAGGCACTGAAAAGAAGTACTAATACCTTGGCAGTTTAAGTGAAAAACCGAAAAATCACTCGGGTCATAATCATGATTCAAATCCTGAAGGAACTTATAACGGGCTTTCAAATATTTCTCACCAATACCATTATTATCAAATTCATGATGGAGTACCCCACCCCCAATATCTTCAATCCTGAGTGAATCATTCTCCAGCCTCTTCAACCTATTCCACTCTAAATTAACCATTATCAAAAATCATTTTGTGACGGATATGAGAAGGAAAAGGTTCTGTTAACTTACACTTATCATTTTCATCATTCGTTGAGTTGGTATCATCGCTTCCACACTTCGATCCTAAACAAAAAAAAGAAACATAAATATCTTCATAAAATCCAAAAAACACTACTACTGTTTCCAGGCCTAGTATCACTGAAAGCCAAGACCAATCCATTAGAACTCCAAACACAGCCCGGTACGCTCCGCGCCGCGCAATACATTATACACCATTAATACTTTTTTCTCATTTTATTTTTTTATTTTAATCCATCCACAACATCTTTTTTTTAAAAAAAAAAGAAGAAAAAAAAAGACAACATTACTTCATACCAATATGCTATCACAAAAAAAAAACAAAGAAGAAAAAAACGCAACAAAATAATAACTCAAAACCATATTAAACTAAAATAATTAATATAAATGTAAATATGACAACCCGCTTAGCATTGCATAGGCCCACCTCGAGGATTTATCAGCACTGACAATTCAGGAATCACGTCATTCTCGGAGAACGAAACACGCAGGCCATTTGGCCGATCAAAACAAAGGAGAGGTGGAACCGATTTTGTTACCCATGCTTGAATACCACAATCAGCAAGCTTTGATCTTTTTTCAATCAGCCGTTTTCTAATATCTCTCACTACCGTCGGAGCATCATCACTATGATAAATATCTTTATGACCGCAAACAGTCTTTCCTTTAAGTTTTTTACTCTGTTTCAGAATCGTTATTTTTTCTTCTTTAGACCAAACAGTAACTTTAAAATATCTACGCTCTTTTTTCACTTCTGTAACAGCAAATTCTGGGGTCTCGTTTACACCTAGTCCTTCTTCACAAACAGTTTTGAAAATCTCTTTAGCTTCCTCTTTATCATTGCAAGGTACATTCCAAACCACTATATTTTTCTCATTCATTCTATACTCGCAATGCATTAACCGATTTTTCAACTGATTATTTTCTTCACGGAGAAACACTGACTCAGATGTAACAACACTAATCTCTGATTTTACATTTATTATTTCATTCTCAGTAGCCGCCACATGGGTCTGGATCGTCGAAAATTGCTGCGATTGGCCAGATAGAGCTTCCTCAAGCGATTTGACCCGGGTTTCCTGAGATTTGAACTTGTCCGTGATACCGTCAAGCTTTTTTCCATTGTCTTTCACTATAGTTAGAATTTCCGAAAAGCTCCGTGCCAGCGTCGAAATTGACAAAGTCTCTCCATCCTTAGGTGAAGATGACGAATAATCATTTTGATCCTCTTCGAATGAGACTTCTTTACGGTTTCTTTTATTTCGCCCCATGAATAAGCAGCAATTAAAAAATGGACAAATAGCGTTGAGGAGGGAACAGCACATTTCATATAAGGAATAATTTCAGTTCGTTTTAAGTTTTAGCGTCGTTCCTTACTTTCAGTTAAAAAAAACTTGCTTTTTCATGTAATTAAAAAAAGAAAAGCCAATGGCCTATTGCTTACGCATAACATTTGTTATTGGGAAGTAAACAGACATTTTCGGGAGGCAAATTTTTCTCTGGGAGAATTTTCAGTGGTGGGGTGTGGGGGATGCCCCATCTTAAATACTTTGCTCTTTACGCTAAAATATGACTTTGTATCCCAATCCAATACGAACCGCAAGTGAAACACAAGGTTCGTTAAGTTAGAATAAGATAGCTTTTTGAACATTCTAAATAATATTAGCGTGAAGAGCGAGGCATTATTGAGGGGTTATCCTTTTCATACAGGTAATAATTTCTATTCGTTTTAAGTTTTAATGTTGATCCTTACTTTTGGTTGAAAATAGCCAGTAGTTTTTTTTTTCTTTATCCTGAGGCTAAGCCCCCGTATTTTTCATCATTTATGTCATCAAAGCTTGTTTTTATTATTTAATGTTTGGAAAAAACTTGAGTAAAATGCTCTTTAATTACAATTTTTGTTACTGAACTTTGGCAAAGCGAAGAGTTAATGAATTTTAGCAAAAAAAAAAAACAATATCGGATATATAACAAATATAGAAAGTGAACACATCGATATATCGTTCAGTCAAATTATCGCCCAACAATTCCAATTTAAAGCGAATCATCTCATCGTAAAAATCATCTAATAACACACTTAAAATAAACAGTACTGCGATTCGATTGCGTGTGGTAATTGCCTATAGGCACTAATGTTAGATAACGTCTGCATTCACTTTGTCAACGTAGCGTTAACAGCGATACGAGAGTAGAATTTGACGTAAATTATGCTAATAATATACAAATTTTTCCTTAGGTTCTGGCAATAACTTAAGTGTAAGTTGGACTACTGATGATAAATCTATGTAAAGCTTGAGAGCCACATTGGTTTGTACCGATTAGAACTCAGTTTATGAAGAAACGAACTCAGACGCAATGACTGATCTATTTGTTGAGAAATTCTCATCTGCTCTTGACTCTGCCTGCCGTGTTTCGATAAGGCGCTCTAGTCGGTATGCGATACCAAAAAAGCCATGGATCACGAAAGGATTACTTACTAGTATTGAGCACAAAAATCTGCTATTCAGGCAATATATTGATAATCCTGATGAATTTGGTACCGAATTCATAAGCTATAAAAACACTTTGACATCCCTGCCTAGGAAAGCTAAACAGGCATATTACCATAAACGGTTTCAAGAAGCAGAAGGGTAACCAGAGAAGAAATGGACTCTAATGAATAAAAGAGTGAATAGGCAATTAACCAACGCATTTCCTGAGGAAATGATGAAACCAGACAAAACATTTTCAACATCGCAACAAGAAGTAGCCAACACGCTCAACGAATATTTTTGCACGTACGTGCCAAGTACTTAACCAAAATTGTATTTAAGTATCTGTGTTTAGTAATCGAATTAAATTATACTTAAGTACATAGTTGTTAAATACCGCAATATATTGATAATCCTGATGAGTTTGGCGTCGAATTCAAAATCTATAAAAAACAAAGCTTTGACATCCGTGCTTGGGAAAACTAAACAGGCATATTACCATAAACAGTTTCAAGAAGCAGAAGGATCACCAGAAAAGACATGGACTCTAATAAATGAATGCCTGGATAAGCAATTAACGAACACATTTCTGAGGCAATGATAAAGCCAGACGAAACACTTTCAACATCGCAACAAGAAGTAGCCAACACGCTCAATGAATTTTTTTGCAGGTATCGGAGAAGCAACCGTAGAGGAAGCTTACGACCGGTCTACTATATGCAGAGATAATAGCAAAAATGCCTAACTTCGTCATCTAGCTACTCTATATTTCTGTCGCCTGTCACTGAAGACGAACTCCTAAAGATTGTGCAAGCCATAAAAAACGGTCACTCCGAAGGTCCAGATGGGTCGTCAACTTACCTCATCAAGAAGACAATGGATTGTTATGTCAGCGTTATCGCACATGCCATCAATTCTTGTTTTAAGGACGATATCATTCCCACTGTTTTTAAGTCAGTAAGGGTTATACCCCCAAAAAGGTAGCGACCCCAAGCAGCTTCCGAACTACTGCCCTATCTCTGTTCTCTCCGGTTTTTCAAAAATTATGGAGCGTTGCATCTACAACGGAGTGATGAATTATCTAACTAAGTCTAACTTCTTCATCATATATCAGTTTGGATTCACGCCTGGGCACTCCACTGAGCATGCTATGCTGGTTCTACTACAATTTCTAAATAATGCAATGAACCGTAACAAAATACCAGCTACATTATTAGTGGATGTGACGAAAGCAGTTGATACGATTTGTTATCTGACTCTTCTGGGTAAGCTTGACAACTGCGGAATAAGAGACAATACTCTCTTACTCATCCAGTCTTACCTTACTGGTAGAAATCAATTTGTAGATTGACGTACAGTAAGACCGGTAAAAACCCAATGTTCAGCAAAGGTTGCAATACCGCAAGGTTCAATTCTTGGACCATTTCTGTTTCTATTACACGTCAATGCCATATGGACGCAATCGCAGGTGATGGACTTGCTCTACTATTAGCAGACGACACACCTAATTCCGTCACAGGTACAGATGAACCATCGGTCAGAGAAAACATCTGTCATACTCTAATAAAGCTATTGCAGTGGTTTGCTGACAACCGCATCGTTTTAAATTCATCGAAGACCAATTTTTATCATCTTTTCTTGAATTCCTCATAGCCCGCCGTCGCTTTCTCAAATATCTGTCCATTTGAACGGAGAACAATTTGCCATTACTAGAAAGGAATCTTGCAAGTACCTAGGTCTTATAGTTGATAAAAATTTATATTGATAGCTTCATCTTGATAGACTAAGGATTCAGCTAGGAAGGAATTTACATCCCTTCCCCTGCCCTTAAGTCAGTTTATTATTCTTTAATTCATTCTTATTTTAATTATTGCCCTATTGCTTATTTAAATACTTTTAAATCTCAAACTAAGCCCCTTCAACGTCTTCAAAATAAAGCCCTTTGTACATTAAAAGCACTCCTTCCTTCCCCCTCGGCACTCCCTGACAAATTCCCTACTAAGAGTTTCTATACATTTTTGAGTATATTGCCAGTTGATCTCGTCCTTCCAGTCTATTATTTCCTTTTTAGACTTAAATAAACTAAATTATTATTACCACTTGTTATCTTGATGACAAATCGTATAAAATACTTTCTTAACATCCACAAATATTGCAGCTGGTATTTCATTACGGCTAATTGCATCATTTAGAAATTGTAGTAAAATCAGTAGAGCATGCTCGGTAGAGTGCCCAGGCCTAAATTCAAACTGATGCATGATGAAGAAGAAATTAGACTTAGTCAGATAATTCATCACTCTGTTGCAAATACAACCCTCCATAGTTTCCGAAGAATCAGAGAGAATAGAGAAAGGGCTGTAGTTTGAAAGCTTCTTGGGGTTGCTACTTTTGTGAAGGGATATAATCCTCGTCGGCTTGAAAACAGTGGGAAAGATTTCGTCCTTAAAGCAATAATTGATGACATGTGCGATAGCACTGAAATAGCAATACATGGTCTTTTTGATGAGGTAAGTTGACGACCCATCTGGACCTTCGGAGTGACCGTTTTTCATGACTTACACAATATTCAGGAGTTCGTCTTCAGTGACAGGTGACGGAAACATTGAGCAGCTAGATAACGAAGTTAGGTATTTTTGTAATTATCTCTGCATATAGTAGACCGGTCGTAAGGTTTCTCTACGGTTGCTTCTCCAATACCTCCAAAAAATTCGTTTAGCGTGTTGGCTACTTCTTGTTGCGATATTAAAAGTGTTTCATTTGGCTTCATAATGGCCTCAGGAAATGTGTTGGTTATTTGCTTGTTCAGGCATTCATTTTTTAGAGTACATGTCTCCTCTGGTGATCCTTCCACTTCTTGAAACTGTTTATGGTAATATTCCTGTTTAGTTTTCCTAAACAGGCATGTCAAAGTTTTTTTTTATAGCTTTTGTATTCGGTGCCAAATTCATCAGGATTATCATTATATTGCCGTATTTAACAACTAAGTACTTAAGTAGAATTTAATTCGAGTACTAAGCACAAATACTTAAATACAATTTTGGTTGAGTAGTTGGCACGTATACTTAAATATGTTTAGGAGATAGGATGAAGGAGGAGCGTGCGTAGCTGTGTTTACCTCAGGTGGCCTGGTGCTGTGGTGAGTTGGTAGTAGTAGTAGTACTTGACCCAACACTAGTTTGCATAAAGTGACCTTTGCTAGCTTTGGAAAATATTGGAAGGTTAAGTAAGCTAGTTGACTTCAGGGTCATAATTTAGTCAAAATCCTTGGGTGAGGGGGCAAAGTAGGAGCCCATTTTCCGTAATCAAGTAAAAATGACCAAAAAAAAATTGAAAAATGAGCCATATAGTACCATAAAGACAAAGGTATACTAAAGAAAACTGACCAACTACTGTGGTTGCTTGATTTGTGTACACCTATATTAGTTTTGACAAAATTTTAAAGACACTAAATTTCAGCTGGGGGGAAACTCGGGTCTGGGAGGCAGTTGCCTTCCCCTGACCTGTTGCAAATTACGCCCCTGGTTGAGGTTAAGCTGACAGGCCCATCAGGGACTGAATTTTGGTTTCTTTAGTCCCCTCCCTTCGTTTTTTGTACCTAAAAAGACAAGTACGGTGCAGCTTCGGGTTAAACTAAGTCACAAGAAGCTAGATGAGGTTGACTATGATTCTACACAGTGCTGCCACCCTAACAAGGAAGAATTTACTAAATCTGAGAGGAAAAATTCATTAAATCGCATCTGTTTTTACTAAATGCTCCCAAAAAAAATTTGCGCTTCCGGCTACCACCACAAAAAAGCCTTCAAACCTCGATTTTTACTATAGGAGGATAATCAATGGGATTTTCAAATAGTTTTTGCTTTTTTCTCTTTTCCTCTTTTCGCTGTCTTTTTCTCTTTTCTTTCGTTTTCCTTCAAATAAACCTACTGCTGTCACTTGTAACTCGAGTTCATTAAAAAAAATTTAAATAAAACTACAGATGTCGTTGCATAGGCTGACAACATCGATTCGTGGAGTTACGGGAAGTGAAACTTCCGCACTTACGGGAAGTGAAACTTCCGTACTTACGGGAAGTGCGGAGCTACTTCTGATTGGTTGGTGGTAGGATTGGGCTTGCGCTCTACAGAAACAATATCCACCTTGAAGGGTCTATTTTTTATGACTTCTTCATAAGTCTTCTACTAGATTATTTTCGTTTCATGGGGGTCGGTCACGACAGTCGGAGAAAGAGAAAAACAGCCTGCTGAATTTTCACTGGTCAGTAAATTACTGTTCTGATTGTTCAAATCTCTTCTCGCAGACTTAAACGAGTCGGACAATAGTTGTCCGTTTGCGCCTGCAAGAAGTGAATTCAAAAGGGCAACAGTTGTCTCACCACTCCTACAGCATCTTACTGAGAGAAATGTTTCTACCGGAAACGGATCGCGAGTGACACCCCACCTTGTAAGCCTTGTCTGTGTTTGACGGCTTTTTCTTGCCATCTTCTTACGAGATGCTGTCTCGGCACCGATGAAGCACTCAAGAACCTGAAATACATCGATCCTTCTGGTGCTTTGTGCAACTCCGTATATTACACAGAAATTTATTGTCTGAGTAGATAGCAGTTTACTGCTATTGGTAGTTTTTGGTGCCTGACAAACAAGAAACTGCTGTCAAGACAAAACTTTAAATGATTCTAGCATCTAATGATCCGAACACTTCTTTTTGATGATGAACTTCCGACATAAAACAATTTGTTTTTCTACCTAGAGATTACCATCCTTACAGCAACTTTACTTATTAAAATGATTATCTTTTCAAGATCAATTATTTGAATGAATCACAAGAATCTTCAGAATCTTCAAATACAGGATTCAAAAAAAAAATAATAAAATAAAAAACAAAAACGTAACCCTTCCGGTAGTTTACATGAAGACGAAGAAAATTCCAACCTCCCAGATGATATGACATAGGCGTATCCAGACACGCAGTACAAACAGGGGCATAGTAGCAAATGTGACAACTATTTTCTGATAGCCAAACCCCCCTCGAATGGAAAAGTGGTTGATACTTTTACATCCAGTTGTATGCCTAGACAAACCTACATCCTCATTCAGTATTTCAACAAGGTTGTTGGTTTGTAAGTGCTCCAAGAAACGATCAGAGGAAAAAAAGAATCTTAACTTTTCTTCAGTGTCAACAAAATTTATAACCTCCCCCTGAACAGTTAAAGATGGTTCTCTTGGTCTCCATCTTAAGATTATTGAAACTAACTGTGGCGGTATGGACCAAGTCGCTACTCCCCATTTTTATTTTCTCTGAGCACCATTTGTTCCGTGTGCATCATCGCAGCAACAGTTTTCGTCTTTACCGTATTCCGAAGCTTTGGCTTTATGTTTGACAAAACTGAGAACTGCCATTCTGACTCAGCAGACGAATAGTGCAGACAGCACAGCTGCAACATAAGTTCGCAAAGATCATCAAATATAGGTTCTCCCATACCATCTTTTACCGAACGCAAATTTTTCAAGAACATATAAGGTTCAATTATGTCACTAAGTTTATTTTTCACAAAGTCTTTCCTAGACTCCAATTCCGACCACGGCACATCAAAGATGTCTCTTTTTCGCTTTATTTCCCTATCAGCATTCCCAAACAAATATGGAAATCGAACCATGAGTGGTACGGGTGTTCTGACCGAACTGCTCAAAGCAACGGCAGGGTCAATACACTCGAGATTCTTGAGTCTTTCATCATCGCTTGCGAACCTGTTGTCAATCTGCCTGCATCTCTACATAATTTGACCTGCAATTTTTTCGGAATTCTCTAAGCTTCAGCAAAAAATTTGCATGATTGCTAGAATTTTTGGTGTCAGCTTCCGACTGTAACAAATGAAACCCGGTGCTTAGCCCGAGATAAAATTCGCTCAGAGGAAGAACTACACTCCGGAGTGCTTGATCTTTCAAGGAAACTTTCAAAACTTCCTCTTGTGCAGCCCTTTTTATCACACTGGGCTTCACAAGGCACTAAAATAGCGAGTTAAATGTAGCTCTGGTGCTACTCAGAATACTGTGAACTCCAGATTGAGCACTTTGATCTTCTTCAGCGTGAAAGACAAAAAATACAGCTATGATTTGCAGAAGGGATCGTTCATGAAACGATAAATCGGCCTTGTCTTCTCCCGACTAGCCCTATCAGTGTCAAGGTTGTTATCTTGATCACCCAGGAACAGAACCAAGGCACTCCACTGTTCTAAAATTCTGTTAACCGCTTCTTTAAGAGACAGCCATCGTGTTGCACTGATGGACAGCAGGTTGTGTTTGGTAATATTTGTAAACTCTTCAAACTGTTCCTACTCCTTGATCCGTTTTGGACTAAAACCAACACAGTTGACTAGATCTCTAATAAAGTCTTCCACACTTTCAGCTCAGAGTTCGTGCTTCAGATTTTAAAAGCGTCACTTGATATACTGATGGTGATGAAGAGGTAGGAGGAACTGAAACTGAAGCCATAGAATAAAAAATATTAATTCAGACAGCGGAAATGTTCAAGTTTTGTTTAGTAGAACGAAACTTGGCACAAAAATAATTTATCATATTTGTTTTTTATATTTCTGGTAAATTTACTAAAAAACTTACTAGATTTAAAAATGCTTCAAAAATTTACTAAATTTGACACTAAATTTACTAGTTCTGGTGCTTTTTTACTAAATTTAGTAAAATTTCACTAAGTGTGGCAACCATGATTCTCACATTAAGGGCTGGGCATACGTAGCTAATTTCGGGAACCGATTTCAGCATCAGTGGACAAACGATAGCGGTAATGAAATTTTATTGCGCGAGATTTTCAAAACAAAAATCATGGGCACAAATAGTCAACTGGATTTTATTAATAGTTGTATGATTAATCTTAGCTTAGTTCTCAGTTTAGTTATTAGCTCAGTAGCGGGGTCTTTCACCATAGACATCTCTGGCTGACTATTTATTTGTATCAATATTTTTTCTGTGATGATCATGACGAAAATCGGCGCTGATTTCGCAAATTGGCGCCAAAAACTAGAAAATTTTTCAAGCTCAAATCGACCCCGATTTCTTTTGAAATCGGCACTGATTTGGAAATCAGTTCCCGAAATCAGCTACGTAGCTGTGATGAAAATCATATTCCTGGGAAAGTTGGCAGAATACCAGGACTACATCCAAGTTTACACAGATGGCTCTAAGACAGAAACAAAATGCAGCTGCGCAGTAGTTATACCCTCCCAGGGCCTGTCTCTTTCCTACCGTTTACCCCCCTACCTGACAATATTCTCTGCAGAACTTATGGCACTTAAGTTTTCTCTTCAAGCCATAGCAAGCCAAACAGAGACCAAAAATCGGAAGTATATTGTCTGCACTGATTCACTGTCAGCTCTGGACTACCTTTCACACCAGCAACACCAAGCAAGAAATGTTGCCATGGAGATTGAAAATCTGACTACACAACTTGCAAGAAAGGGTATACCAGTCCTATTTATATGGGTCCCAGCACACTGTGGTATAAAGGGAAATGAATTAGCAGACCAGGCTGCAAAACAAGCCTCCCATCTGGGTCTGATCACTCAAACCCCTATTACTGGACCTGAATTCCTGTCTTCAATCAGTTCAAAAATTTTTGAGGAAGAAGAGGCTTGGCTCCGTTCTTTCTATACCCAGCTCCTGGATTTGTATAATTACAAGCAACCATCAAAAGAAATGTACCTCTCATCTCGCATCCTTTCAACATGTCTCTTTCGTCTTAGATGTGGCCATGCAAGGACTAAATCAACACTCTTCCATTGGAAAATGACCCCTACCCCCAACTGCGACACATGTGGAGTGTGCGAAGACATACGTCACATCATCTTCAACTGTAGAAAATATGAAAAGGAGAGGGAAATACTAAGGAATTGCTGTGAGAGGGCATTTAAAGCATTCACAATGCGCTCTGTTCTGGGACATTACACGTCTCCTCCTTGGGCTAGAAAACTAAGCACAAACCTTTTAGGTAGATTTGTTAAGACTACTGGTTTGGTTCATTCCCTTTAAGTTTTTTTTTTTTTTTTTTTTTTTTTTTTTTTTTTTTTTTTTTTTTTTTTTTTTTTTTTTTTTTTTTACACCCTTATATTAGCTCCTTTTAGAGTCATCACAATTTGTATATTTTTTCCTTTTATCTATGTTCTATCAGTTTTTTTTTTTTTTTTTTTTTTTTTTTTTTTTTTTTTTTTTTTTTTTTTTTTAGTTGACGCATGTGACAGGAGTGTTGTATATTGGCATTATTTATTTAATTGTGTTGCAATTGCATTTTATTTGTTTTATGACAAAGCAGTGCCGAATTACTCTGATTCTTGTTTTTCGACGCAGGCATTTGCTACATGTGAATGACCCCCTACCAATAGCACAATAAGTGATACCTGACATGGCTCAATGAATATTGACTAGTGTGACACCCAAGCAAGCTAGTGATTATAGAAGGCACAGAATAATTGAGTGATACGAACGCATATGACCGATTGGTCGAACGCGTCAAACCCCAAACAACAACAACAACAACATCAGCTACGTCTGTCCAACCTTGAAAAGCTGGCGTCTCATTACAGGCAATCTAACGGTCTTATGTCAATTTTAAATTCTTGGTCAACATGCCTGAGACTCTAGGCAGGCATGCCTTTCCAAAAACTAACAAACACGTATGTGTCCAATAAGAGATTCATGCATACTCCCGCCATTTACCCATGCCCCAGCCATTTAAACATTTGCCTCTCAATTACTTGGACTATCTGTCTTGGCTTTTCTCTGTCTACAATTAACTAACAAACAAGGGTTGCAACCTATGCAGGTTGCATAGGAAGACATGGATAATTGTAGACAGAGAAAAGCCAAGACAGATAGTCCAAGTATTTGAGAGGCAAATGTTTAAATGGCTGGGACACGGGTAAATGGCGGGAGTATGCATGAATTGAAGTTACCAAGTATTTTGCAGGTTGCATAGGTTGCATCAAGACATGGCTAATTGTAGACAGAGAAAAGCCAAGACAGATAGTCCAAGTAATTGAGAGGCAAATGTTCTCGTGAAATTGCAACACTCTTTGTCTCAAAACATTGATGGCGCATATTAGCAAAAATTTCAAAAATTGTGTACATTGCAAATGTTCATATTCTAAAGATATAAAAAGTCATCAAATCTTGTTAGACGTTCAAGGGTACTAAGAAGATAAAAAAAACTGTATAACCTAGATATAAATTTAAAATGGATGACACTGTTTTCTTGGTTTCAGCTGCTTTAGTTCTGGTAGTCACTCTCTTTGTATTGAAATGGTTTTCAGGAAAGACAGGTAGGAATTTTGTCTGAGCTAAGATAGTTTTACTCTGATTTTAATAAGACTTCAGTGACATGAATTTGATAAAAGGAATTTCAACTCAGAAATCTACTAGTGTTTGTATGGGAAAGTGTTTACAATAGGCTAGGCTTAGCCTACCAAAAGAGGTAGGCTAGACAAATCAGAGAGAAGATTCTGATAAGCTTGGTAAAAATTTAGCCAAGGATTTTTCGACTCAGATAAGTTTTTGTATTAATGGACTATTCAGGTAGCCCAGCTAAGAAATACACTTATCTCTATAGTCAGAAATACATCCTGAACCCAAATTTAGTTGGAAACAAACTTTACCCCTACCCTTATATATACCAATTCAGGATATATATTTGCAAAACAGGGGGGGGGGGGGTAAAGTTCAAACTTACTTCTATAGTCAGAATTGCATCCTGAATCCAAAGCTAACATCCATTGGCATTGGTAATGAACTTCACTGCCACCTTCCTAATGTACAAATATATACCCTGAATTGGTATATATAGAGGGGGGGGGGAGGTAAAGTACATTTACAATGCAATTGAATGTTAAATTTGGATTCAGGATGCAATTCTGACCATAGAGGTAAGTTTATTTCTTAGCTACCTGAATTGTCTGTTATAAAAACCTTAGCCTTGTTGAATATCTTGTATAGCCTAGTAGCTAAGTTACCTTAAAATTACATTAAATTGCACTTGTAAGCAACAAGGTGAAACTGCTCCTTTAGATGTCATTACAGGTGATAATCTTGATGCAATAAATTAATAAACTTAATAAAAAGTTGGCTCAAGAAATGTCAACAATGATGATTAGTATTGGCTAGACATTTGATAGGCTCTTTAATTGAATCTGTCATTTGCAGCTACCACTAAGGTGTGTGTCAAGTCTGCACTGGGTATACTCTGGTTGTCTAAATTGGAAGCTACAGCACAGCACCCACTTTGGATTGAGTATGGCCAGGTGATAGAGTATGACAAGTTCCAGTATACCATAACTAATTGAGCTTTGATCAATGCCATCCACTATATTCTTATATTGATTTTGGAGCTGTGCAGTCCAGTTTCCATGGTTTATTTGATGAATCACATCTACACCTTTCTTGAGTATGCACACAAATGAAGAAGGAAAAATTTTTCTGCTCAGAGTATTTCAAATTGACATCACCCCATTTGAAAAGAACATAGCTCTGCTTCTTCTCAAACTTAATTTTACCTGTAATTTATGGCTATGGCTGCAAGTCCTTGTGTTTTGGTTTAGGTCAGCCTGTTTTGATTTTGTAAAAGTTTATAGACAGTGATTACATTTCCTATTCTTTTTTCCTGTAATTAAGAATGGGTAAATGCAATCTTTGTTGATAAGAGAGCTTGGTACAACTACTGCCAAGTTTTTTTGCTTCCCTTTGCATTTTGTCCATTGAGGTTTTTCTTCTTTGCTGACTGGGCAGGCCACTGTCATGCAATATTCTAGTTTTGGTCTGACTAAACCTTTGTAGAGTTTGCTAATAACTTTCTCTGATCTGCTGGCTATTGTTCTCTTGATGAGTGATATGTTGGCAGAACTCACAATAGATTATGTATAGGAAGTAAACATCAGTTATCATCTACAGTGATGCCAAGGTCTGGTTTTTCTGATACTCCCATGATCCATCAATTTAAATGGTTTATCTCCTTATGAAAATATAAAGTCTTTGGGTTGCTAGACCTGAAGTAGATGACTATGCACTTATCAATATAAAATTCAAAAACTAGGCTGAAGCCCATGTCATAAGCATATCAAGGTCAATTTAGAGAATGTTATTATTGTCAACATCATGGTGTATTAGACCTATTAGTTTTGAGTCATCAGCAAAGAGGTTAAATTAATTTTTTCTAGTGCATCATTAATGTATATTGTGAAGAGGGTTAGTGCAAGGGCTATTCCCTGGGGTATGCTGCTCAAGACTTGTGTTGGTTCCAACAAACAGATATGCCCTCCTGATCCCAAAATAGTAACAGATTGATTATGGTCATTCAGGAACTCAGTAATCTAATCAATGACAGTTTTGTGAAGCCCTACTGCTCTATGTTTAACCTGGAGGTATGTATGACCAACTTTATTAACAGCCTTGGCTAATTTGAGAAGTATTATATCAAGAGGGGTGTTTTTCTCCATTAGGGCTGTAGCATAATTATAGGCATCTAGCAAGTTTGTCTGCTAAATCCACATTGACCATCCTAAATAATCCTATTTAGTGTTAGGTTATTAATAATTGCTGCATTTAGGATGGCTTCCATTATTTTGCAGATGACCAAAGTTAGGCTTAATTTTTAGTAGTTGCAGTTTATCTCTGTTACCCTTTTTGAAAAGAGGAGTAACATGGGCTACTCTCAAATCATTCAGCACTTTTTAAGTCTGTAGTAAACATAGAATAATGTGGGTTAGAGTTTTCTATATAATTGATGCTATTTCTTTCAGTAACCTATGGTAAATACCATCTGGTCTTTTAGCTTTATGAGGGTTTAGATTTTTAGTTTTAATTTTTGGACACATTATCTGCTGTAAAATTTTATATTTAGGTGGGTTAGACTGGGGTTGAAGTCATGCTTTTGTAAAGACAGATTTTCATCAATTAAAGAAGATCTCATGGGCACCCATAAGGGGGGGGGGTTACGGTAGGGGCGCCAGCCTCCCCCCCAGGCTGAATGATGCTGCCTTATATTTCTGTGCCGAGATTTCTATTATATGGCATTGAAAGTGCCAATTAGACCAGGTAAGCCCCCCCCCTAAAATTCAGCTTATGGGCACCCATGGATAGCCTGAATAGCATCCAGATCTGTTAGATGATGTATACTTCCAGAGTAAAACTTTTTAGGCAAATGAAACCTTCAGGAATGGATCCAGATCCTAAATTTATGTCCTGGGAAGATATTTTAATGTATTTACCTCCAAATCTTTTCCATCTAAAGGGCCCTGACTTTGGTGAACTTAGACAGGTTCATGTTGTAAAAATAAAACTTTTAGATGTAGACTGTGTCTAAAGCACAAAGTTTTGGCCCAAGCAAAGTGTTTTGAGCCTTGTATCTGGGTTAAATCCTGATCTGTATAGTTTAAAAGGATTTAGAAAACATGCAGCTAACCTGATAATCTTCCCTGTCCATTATATTGTGAACAAGATCGTGTCCAGGGGGGTTTGGAGGTTCAACCCCCCCCCCCCAAAAAAAAAAATGTTTGTCCAACTTGTAAAAACATAGCAAAAATGAATATAAACAAATTTTTGATATGTATTTTAAAGCTTTTATTGGTAGACAGTAGACACCCCCCCCCCCCAAAAAAAAAAAAAATCCTGGATACAGCCCTGATTGCTAATGTTGTTATACTTATCTTTTGTATGTAAAGTGCAAGGAAAGAGCTGCCTGACGATTAGAAGCAAGTGTACATCAAACTAATCTTCAAGAAAGGAAACAAGGATTTTGCCAAAAATTACAGACCAATGAGTCTCATGCCAGTAATCTGAAAAATCATAGGAGATATTTTTAATGATGCTCCCATCATCCATACAGAATATAATAAATTACTTATTGACTGTCTGCATGGATTTTGTAAGGGTAGGTCAGTTGAAGCAAACCAAATTTAGTCATATGACATGAACTTTTGGAAACTGGTTCAAATTTTCCTAATTGATCAGGTAAACATATTTGGTAAATTAAAAAGATCATTCTGGAATTTGAAATTAAGAGCATATCATGTAATGAAGAGTCTAAGAAGACTTGGACAATGATGACAGCATTGCCTGCTCAATCTTTATCCTTTTGTCACAGGCATCTCACAAGGAACTCTTCTTAGGCCAACTCTATTCAGCATATGCATCAAGGATTACGCAACTAACCTGGGCAAACCACTTGCTTTACATGCTGATGAACCTAAACTTTTTGGTACTGTTGAGACCATCTTCTTCTATTTCACAGCAGAAGATGGTGACAAAAGAAAAGAATTCCCACCTTCTTCTTCTTCTGAAAAACAGCACCTGGAATATACAATAGATTCCTTTCAGCTTCTAGAAAGTTTCTTCTGAATATTCATTTGATATTTTAAATATCAGTATCATCATGATATAAACAAAAAAAAAAAAAATTTTTTTGCCTTTAACATCATTACAATCTTTATATTAACTAAGGTTTTTTTCTGCTATACAGTTGTGATGGATCATAATACTCTTGGCTAACAAATAACAAACACAATAACACAAAACAAAAGGAAAATAAGAAACAAGACCTTGGATGGCTTGTGGGAAGTGCAAGTACTCGAGCTGCCTGTTCTCAGCAATTTAAGACATATACAAGATTTAGACAGAATAGCCATGTTGTCTTCCACCTGGGCCCTGCAGTTTAACAGCACAAGATTCAAAAATTTCAATCTCGGGTGCACTGACCCTCACCACACTTGCTATATTAGAGGCAATCAGCTAGAAGTAGTAACTGAACGGAAGGACTTTTGAGATATAATTGCTAATGAGCTGCAATGTCATAGCCTCATGCAAGCCCAGGTAGCCAAGGCTAACCAAGCTCTTGGGCTTGTTAAGAGTACATTCATTACAAGAAACTCATATGTAAAGAAACTGCATAAAGCCCTTGTTCTCCCTCACTTTAAGTTTGGAATGGCTGTAGCATCCCTTGCATTACAATGGGGATGCTAATGAATTAGAGAGTGCCCAGAGAAATGCAGCAATGCTTATCTTCAGCCTGCAAGATACTCTTTATATACCCACAAGTCCTCCCACTGCCCACCCTGACATATTGAGAAAAGAGGGATGATGTAATCACAACTCAAAAGCTGCTAAACCTTAAGATAGTAAAAAAAATTAATCTTCTCTATCAGGCTATACTAGAAGTCATAGTAAAAACTCCTGCTGTTCTGGTCCCAACAAAAGAGCAGCATAGCTTTATTGCTGCTAGAGCTGCACTGCCTTGGAATGGGTTGACAGAGAAGACAACATAGCCAGCCACCCTAGATTTGTTTGAAGATTGGAATGGTTTTGACTGGTAGCTGAATCAGAACTTAATCATAAGTAAAATTGATGCATCAACACCAGCAGCTTAGGGCTATATCTGGCCCAATTAGGGTGTGGGGGTGCAACTATCATAGCAGAAAAGATTATTAAAAAAATAGTATTGAATAAGGAATTCAGTGGTGCCACTTATTTGTTATTATGGTGTTTCCTTCTCATCCGGAGTTTTCATGTAGGAATACTCTGAAGACAAAAAAGTTTAAAAAAATTTTTTTTTTACTGATGTTTGAAACAGGTTAGACCTGTCTTTTATGCAATTTCCTAAGCCTTAGAAATAGAGGAGCTGAGATGGTAGTTTGATGACTTTTCCAGAGACAAGCTACTACATTTTGTAAACTGTTTGAAATGCTTTTTGTTGATGAATTAAATGAGAAATGTAGCTTTCTGCCATACTAGTTTGGTTTTCAAAATAAAATAGGGTGTGTTGTTGCCCTTAGTGTTGTAGCTAATGTTGTAATAGAGGCTGAGCTGGCCCAAGAAGGTCTCGTTCTAGCAGTGCAGGATGTTAGGCGTGTATTTGACTCATTGGTTCAAAGAGTCATGCTCCTTCATATGACAAAAAAGCTAATCACCCCTCTATTATTTGTTCCTTGAGAAATTTGTATTTGCAGCTTTAAGTACGCATTAAAATTACAAATCCATTTAACTTGCCAGTTTCCAATTCATCTAATTTAACACGCACTCCACAAAATAGACTTACTTGTCCCAGCAACCCACCAAATGATCTGAATTGTTTTGTTTCTGTTTATATTGGTATGCGTCAAGGTGCTATCACTTTACCTACTCTTTTTAACAATGGTGTCCTAGATGCTCAGTCGAAATGCAACAAACGTGACACTTGTCTGTTATGCGGATGATGTCCTTAATCTTAGCAGGTCATTACAGCGTATTGAAGAAAAACAGCCCGGGAGTGAATATTTTAAATTGGTGCTGGAATTTAGCTCTGAGAAATTTGACATTCTTCTGTTTAATTGGGGTAACTCGGGTCCCACACCATCAGTCCAAGTGGGACGTTCTTTAGGATAGCCAGTTTAAAAACTTGTTTACCTTGGTCTACCAATTGGCCCATCCCTAAAGCAAACCCGCCTGCTGCTGATTTCCCACCTCAAAAAAAAAAATGTGGTGCATCTTATGCTTCAGTTGTCCGAAATAAAAAAACGTTTCAGCCGAATAATCCTTGCTAAACTATATAATTCAACAGCACTACCACATTTTCTATACACAGCACCATTTTGGAAGATTTTCTCACAAACAGATAAACGTAAACTCTGTTCAGTGTATTTCAAATTTGCAAAATATTTACTTCATTTGCCCCTGTGGATTCAAAATTCAGTATTAATCCGTAATTATAAAATAGCCGACCCAGCAATAGCTCTATCAAAACGTATTTCGAAACACGATTGCAACATCAGTTTTCATTCATGGTATCCTCTTCTTATACAGTGATACTTAAAGTTGTATGTATGTAAAAGCTGCTCAGTGTTTTATAGGTGTTCTTTATTAATTGTTCTGATAGTTGTGATGTCTCTTTTTTTCTTTCTCTTATTCCTTTTTCTTGTCGTTTTCTCTATGTACTCCGTTTCTGTGTACTTTGCATTGTATGACGGGTTAGAAATAAATAAATATAAATATAGGCTCAAAATTTATTCCAGTAAATTTTAGTCTCCAAACTTAACTACTTCCCAAAATAGCAAAAAGCTCCTCATCTAGATTTTTTCTAGAATTGTATTCAATATTTTGCAGCCATCTTCTCTGTTAACCTGGAGTCATTAAATTCTGACATTGTATGGCCATTTTAAGAGTTTATCCTACTGCGTGCTCTTTATTTGCTTATCCTAAGAAAGAAGGATACCTTAATCACTATTATGCTAAACTCTTGAAATTGAGATCATGCTTTAAAGATTCAGAAATTTGGTAAACTTGTTGAATGTTACATTATTTTTTTTTTTAGCTGAAATATAGACGTACTATTTGTAATTCAATCCTTGTCCCAAATATTAGGCCTATAACTGCTACTGTTGCAATTGCATTTCAGCCTCCCTCTCTAATGCCTGGATGTAGCGCTAAACTAGGCCTACATAAGATAACCGAAGTTTGCAGTTTTGTTTCTTTAAAATTGACATTATGACCCAACTGTTGATAAGAAATAACTACAACAAATAATGTAACCCAACAGTGTTCCCTTAGGTATTGCGGGGGGGGGGGGGCTTAATTTGCAGTTGTACAGGTAGAAATTATTATATTTTGTGTTTGGAAAAAGTGTTAAGTGGTATCTTTCTCTTACCTAATGAATTAGTTGAACATACAAGATATATACAAAAATTTTGTGTGATTTGGGATTAATGACAAAATTTGGCCTATATTCTTCTTTTAATCTCTATGAATCTACCTACCTCCTCTCAGTGTTGGATTCAGAGGGGGGGGGGCGAGGGGGGTGCGTACCCCCTAACATAGTCTAATGTAGTGTAATTTACTTGATTAACGTAAGTTTGCGTTAATTAAACTTGCTCCTAACACAAATTTATCGGATCAACCTATTTTGCCCCCCCCTCCGCTTAAAAAAATCCTAGATCCACCAATACCTCCTCTCCCCCTTAAGGATGCTACTTTCTTATAACGTTTAAAAATAATTTTTTACAATGGGAATGCAGCTTTCAGAAGTAGACCTACAGCCTAAATAAGATTCAGATAAGATTTTATCAACTTTCACTCCTTCCCTACTTTTAGGGTAAATCATTGTATTTTGGGTGCGATTACATTCCACACACAAGTAGATAAAATAACATATATTTATGAATGAGAAATGCAGAAGCGAAATTACATACATTTTTCAGAGAGGTGATTAATTTGGTAACTAAAAGGTAAGTACAACATTTGATTCCCTGTTCAATGCTCTTTCAGAGGCAACGCTGTAGCGTTGCCTCTTAAAGGTTTTTATAGAAGGTGTTGTCGTAGAAACTTCAAAAAAGGCTCATTCGATTGGAATTTTAAAGGGCTAGTGCCCTTTTTAATAGTCGAAAGTGATTGGAGGGCAACTAGCGCCCCCCCTACGCCCATCATTCCCCCAAACACATCCAATCAAAATTTTGAGATAGCCATTTTGTTCAGCATAGTTGATTTCCAGATAGAAAATATGTTTTTGAGGAGGACACTCCCCACAACCCTCAAGGCAAGGGTTTTAAGTTATACCCTGGGGTATATAAGGTTTTTATAGAAGGCGTTGTCGTAGAAACTTAAAAAAGGCTCATTCGATTGGAAATTCAAAGGGCTAGTGCCCTTTTTAATAGTCAAGAGTGATTGGAGGGCAACTAGCCCCCACCCCACGCCTATAATTCCCCCAAACACATCCAATCAAAATTTTGAGATAACCATTTTGTTCAGCGTAATTGATTTCCAGATAGAAAATATGTTTTTGAGGAGGACACTCCCCACAACCCTCAGGGCAAGGGTTTTAAGTTATACCCTGGGGGCATATAAGGTTTTTATAGAAGGCGTTGTCGTAGAAACTTCAAAAAAGGCTCATTCGATTGGAAATTTAAAGGGCTAGTGTCCTTTTTAATAGTCGAAGGTGATTTAAGGGCAACTAACCTCCCCCTCACGCTCACCTTTTCCCCAAACACATCCAATCAAAAGTTTGAGACAGCCATATTATTAAACGTAGTTTTAAGTTCTGGAAATTAGGTCTTTGAGGATGACAACTCCCCCACAGCCCTCAGGGCAAGGGTTGTAAGTTATGCCCTGGGGGCATATAAGGTTTGTATAGACAACGCTGTCGTAGAAACTTCAGAAAGGGCTCATTCGATTGGAAATTTAAATGACTAGTTCCCTTTAGTATAAAGTGATTCTAAGGCAACTGACAGCCCTTACACGCCCACCATTTCCCCAAACACATCCAATCAAAATTTTGATATAGCCATTTTGTTCAACGTAGTTGAAAGTTCTGGAAATTATATTTTTGAGCAGGACACTCCCCCCACAGTCTTCAGGTGCAAGGGTTATAAGTTATGCCGTGGGGTCATATCGTATAAACTTCAGAGAGGGCTCATTTGATTGGAAATTGAAAGTTCTAGTTCACTTTTTAAGCGTCAAAAGATATTGGAGGGTAACCAGCTCCCCCCCAAACCCTTTTTTCCAAATGCGTCCATTGAAAATTTTAAGATAGCTATTTTGTTAAAAAATAGTTCAAAGATCATATAAAAAATTCCGGTGTTAACACAACCCACCAGGGCCCGGGGGTAGGCGTTGTAAGTTATGCCCTGGGGGCATATATGGTTCTTATGGAAGGGATGCTCGTATTAACTTCAAAGAGGGATCATTTGATTAGAAATTGAATGTTCTAGTTCACTTTTTAAGAGTCAAAAGAGATTGGAGGTCACCTAGCCCCCCCCCCTCCAAGCCCTTTTTTCCTCAAACCTATCCGATAAGAACTTTGAGATAGCGTTTTTTTAAAAATAGTTCAAAGACCATGTAACGAAAACTCAGGGGTCAACACAGCCTCCCAGGACCCGAGGGCAGGTGTTGTAAGTTATGCCCTGGGGGAATATATGGTTCTTATTGAATGGAAGCTCGTAAAAAATTCAGAGATGACTCATTTGATTGGAAATTGAAAGTTCTAGTTCAATTTTTTAGAGTCGAAAGAGATTGGAGGACAACTAGCCCCCCACGCCCCTTTTTCCCCAAATGCATCCAATAAAAATTTTGAGATAGCCATTAAGTTAAAAATGGCTCCAAAGTCAGATAACAAAACTCAGGTGTCGTCACAACCCCCCAGGGCCCGGGGCAGGCTTTTTAAGTTCTGCCCTGGGATATATATTGTTCGTATGAAAGGGATGCTCGTATAAACTTCAGAGAGGGCTCATTTGATTGGAAATTGAAAGTTCAAGCTCACTTTTTAATTAGCACCCCCCCCCCCCCGACGCTCTTTTTTCCCCAAACCCGTCCGCTACAAATTTTGAGATAGCCAGTGTTTTTGAAATTGTTCAAAAATTAGATAATACAAAAGGCCCCCCAGAGCCCGGGGGATAGGCGTTGTAAGTGATGTCCTGGGGGCGTATATGGTTCTTATGATACTGGTGCTCGTATAAACTTCAGAGGGGACTCATTTGATTGGAAATTGAAAGTTCTAGTTCAATTTTTAAGAGTCAAAAGATATCCGAGGGCAACTAGCCCCCCCCCACACCCTTTTTCCCCAAGCCCATCCGATAAAATATTTATAATACCCATTTCATTAAAAATAGTTCAAAGGTCAGATAAGAAAAATTCATGTTTCGATGGAACCCGCCAGGGCCCGGAGGCAGGCGTTATGAGTAATGCTCTAGGGGCATATATAGTTCTCATGGAAGGGATGCTCGTATAAACTTCAGAGAGGGCTCATTTGATTGGAAATTGAAAGTTCTTGTTCACTTTTTAAGAGTCAAAAGAGATCCGAGGGCAACTAGCCCCCCTCCTCCACGCCCTAAATGCATCAGATAATGCATCTAAATTTTGAGATAAGCATTTTGTTAAAAATAGTTCAAAGTTCTGATAACAAAAACTCCGGTGTCGACACAGCCCTTCAGGGCCTGTGGGTAGGTGTTGTAAGTTATGCCCTGGGGGCATATATGGTTGTTATGGAAGGGATGCTCGTATAAACTTCCTAGAGGGCTCATTTGATTGGAAATTGGAAGCTGTAATTCACTTTTTAAGAGTCAAATGTGATTGTAGGGCAGCTAACCTCCCCCCACACTCCATTTATTTTTTTTCCCAGAGGCACTTCATATAGAAGGGGTCGTCGTATAAACTTCAAAGGGGGCTCATTCGATTGGAAATCGAGAGTTCTAGTGCCGTTTTAAAGAGTCAAAAGTGATCAGAGGGCAATTGCCCCCCGCCTCGATTTGAGGTAGCCATTTTGTTAAAAATAGTTCAAAGATCATATAACAAAAACTCCTTGACGTATCGTCATTTCGTTAAAAATAGTTCAAAGGTCAGATAAGAAAAACTCCTGTGTCGACACCCCCCCCCCCCCGGGCCGGGGCAGGCGTTGTAAGTATTGCTCTGGGGGCATATATGGCTCTTATGGAAGATATGCTCGTATAAACTTCAGAGAGGGTTCAATTGAATGGAAATTAAAATTGTAGTTCATTTTCTCAGAATAAAAAAAGATCGGAGGGCAACTAGTCCCCCCCCGCCCTCCATGCCTTTGGGTGTATCGGATAGACAAACCCATCCGACAAAAATTTCAGGTTACAATTTTGTTAAAAATAGTTCAACCATTAGATATTAAAACTGCAGGGTCGATACAACCCCCAGGGCCCAGGGACAGGCGTTGTAAGGTATACTCTGGAAATATATATGGTTCTTATAGAAGGGATACTCGTTTAAACTTCAGAGTGGGCTCATTTGATTGAAAATAGAAAGTTCTAGTTCACTTTTAAAGAGTCAAAAGAGACCGAAGCTTAATATATTCCCTCCACGCCCTTTTTCCCCAAACCCATCCGCTAAAAATTTTGAGATAGCAATTTTGTTAAAAATAGTTTAAACATCAGATAATAAAAAGTCCGAGGTTGACACAAACCCATTTTTTCACTTTGATATTGTTACTTTGATATCAGTTTTGATACTTTGATGAATATTTGATTTTTTTTTTTAAGTTTGATTTTGAAATAAGGAATTTTTAAAAACTTGATATATTTTGAAATCAAAAACGAACAAAAATTAATTAAGAAAAACTTTCCGTAAAATAAGTTTTTCAAAGAAAAGTAAAGGCCATTTTAAACTTAAGCTCAGCAGATACAAATACCTTTTAAAATTCAAACTCAAAACGACCAGAAATTACTATTAAAGAATAAATGAAACCCAAAACGAACAGAAATTAAATAAACAATCATAGCAAAAACATACAACAAGTAATAATATAAATGAATAAATAGATCTTAAAGCGAGTAATGCTTAGATTGAATATGAAAATCAAGCTTAAACCGAAAAAAAATATTTTCCTATAGAAGTATAAATGAAACTTAAAACGATCAGAAATTAAATAAACAATCAATGCAAACAAAAATACAACAGATATTAATGTAAATTAATAAATAAATCCTAAAACAAGTGAAACTTAAATTGAATATACAAATCAAGCTTCAAACGAACAAAAATCACCACAAACAAGAGTTTGGGTATGACCTCCTCTCACTGTAAAAGTCTAAAACCTCCTGCGTCATTGACGCTTTACTGAAAACTGTATGCGTCTTGAACAGTCTTGGAAAGTATAAACAACATCAAATTGAATATTTGATGTATAATGATATTAATTGTTGAAAGATCCATCGGTTCAAGAATTTATTTCACTGTAATTGTATTTTTATTTTCAGTGCTGTAAGAACTGAAAAAGAAAATATTTGCAATATAATTCGTTTTCAGTTAAGCACCAATGACGCAGTAGGCTTTTGGTTTTTATTTACAGTTAGGAAAGGAGGCAGTATCCAAACACTTGTTTGTAAGGAAACTATATTCGTCTTTAACAACTTTAAAAAGAGCTAATAAATTAAATTGAATATTTGATGTATAATGATATTAAGTGCTGAAAGCTCATGAGTTCAAAATATTACAATAATTTTAATGTTTATTTTCAATATCAAGTACAAAAGAAAATATTTGTCTTAAAATTGGTTTTCAGTAAAGCGCCAATGACGCGATAGGTTTTAGACTTTTACAGTGAGAGAAGGAGGTCATACCCAAACTCCTGTTTGTGGTGATTTTTGTTCGTTTGAAGCTTGATTTGTATATTCAATTTAAGTGTCACTCGTTTTAGGATTTATTTATTAATTTACATTAATATCTATTGTATGTTTGTTTGCATTGATTGTTTATTTAATTTCTGTTCGTTTTAAGTTTCATTTATACTTCAATAGGAAAATATTTTTTTTGTTTTAAGCTTGATTTTTATATTCAATTTAAGCATTACTCACTTTAAGATCTATTTATTCATTTATATTATTTCTTGTTGTATGTTTTTGCTATGATTGTTTATTTAATTTCTGTTCATTTTGGGTTTCATTTATTCTTTAATAGTAATTTCTGGTCGTTTTGAGTTTGAATTTAAAAGGTATTTGTATCTGCTGAGCTTAAGTTTAAAATGGCCTTTACTTTTCTTTGAAAAACTTATTTTTCGGAAAGTTTTTTTTTAATTAATCCAAAGATAAGGTTGCTGCTGTTGCAATTGGCTGTACTCCTAGTGCCTGGACATAGCACTAGGCAGTATATAAAAGCTGGAGGATTGTTTTTAGATTAGTATTGTTTTTACAACCAAGTACTGATTAGAAATAAGTAGAGAAAAAAAAATGAAAAAAAACGAAAAAAAAACGAGATACTCAAAATTATATGTTTGGAGCCAACTGAGACATATGCTCTTAAAGGATGTTTCTTTAATAGTAATAGCCTATAGTGAAATTCAGTTATACACAAAAATAAAATATTCAGACTAAATTTTATGGATAAAAGAGACACAGGATGTTACCTAGCTGTGGTAAAAGGGCACCATTGTATGGAATTTGTCCTTCAGATGTAACTATTTTAATGTATTTCTTGGTTTATTCTCATCAGCAAACATATTAAACAGATTTTTATAGGTCCTTTCTGTTTAATCTAAGTTTTATTGCCTCTTTGGAAATATATTTTGAAAGAAAGAAAGCTGTTTTGGAAGTATTGCTTTATCATTCACGTTATATTTGATTAAAATACTAATTTAGATGCAAAAAAAAATGAATTTTCTTGAAATTATTACTTAAATTTAGAAAAACAGACTCAAGCCCAAATAAATGACAGTTTTTGCCTAAGTTAAGACTTAATTTCTATAATAGATTAAACTGGATAAAAGTTGTATTTCACTAAAAACTGCTATGAAAATCTATTTAATAAAGCTCTGATGATGAAAATGAAATAGTAATTTGGTTGTATAGTAGTTGTTTTGAAGGAGAATATTACTATAATGATATCATAATTTCCAGTTTAATAGTGAACAGCTATTAAAATAATCATATGATACAGTTTAAACTTATTAGATAGAAGACAGATTTCGCACCTTGTTGAAAATGAAGGCATTTTTCTATTCAGTAAAGGGAGTCTCTGCATTCCAAAATACGCCAAAGAAGAACAGTTATCAAAAGGAGACAGTTGATTAATATGCGATGTATTATGCTCCCTCTGCAAAGTTTTGGCTTTTTACTTTTCTGCTATCCTACAGTTAAAGTTTCTCTGTAAATTAATAGTTTTGTCTTTTGACTTAGTTCAGCATTCCTTGAAGTTTCACTTTAATACCATTAGCCTTTTCAGACCCGCTTAGGATCAAAGATTCCCCCATTTCTTTATAGTAAACCCTATATGTAAACAATGGACAAATTGCATAAATTAAAATTCATTGCCTCAGGGGCTTGTGAGGGTATGTCATCCCCTGGGGCATAGCTATTAAGCTTTTTGACTATTCTGGACAAAAGAGCTATCTCAAAATATTGATCAGTTTTGAGGAGGGGCATTTAAAAGGGAGAGGGGGACAGGGTTTGGTTGTCCTCCAATCACTTTCCAACATCTTCCTCAACATGCCCGGAAAATTTCAAAATAATAACCTCAGCCATTCCTGAGATACTGCAGCTACACCTTTTTGATAACCTGGTTGCACATTGTGTCTTTTGATTTTGTTCAACACCTCCTCAACATTTCCTGAAGTTTCACTTCAATACCCTTAGCCTTTTTGGATCCATCCAGGTTCAAGGATTATCACCTTTCTCATTTATAAATTTTATGTATAAACAATGGACAAAATGTATAATTTACAACCCTTGCCCTTAGGTCTGTGGGGGAGGGGGTTATGTCATGACTGGATGCATAGCTATTGGTTTTTGACTATTTTGAAATAATGGCTCTATCAAAATTTGGTCAGTGTTATGGGAGGTATCTGGAAAGGTATCCCCCTCAACATCCCCCAAAAGTTTCAATCTAATACCCTCAGCTGTTCCTGAGATGTTGCTGATACACCCTTTTAACAACCAGCATGCACTTAGTGTGTTTTGATTTTGTTCAACATTACCCTCAACATTTCCTGAAAGTTTAATCATAATACTCTAAGCCTTTTTGGAGACCCAGGATCAAAATGCTACCTTTTTGTAAAAAAAAAACAGCCCTATATGGAAACAGTGGGTAGCTTGCATAACTTATCACCCTTTTCCCAGGGGCTGTGGAGTGTCATGTTATCACCCGAGGGATAGTTATATAACCTTTAGACTATTTTGAACAAAATGGCAAATCTCATCAAAATTCAAACAAATTCCAAATTTTGATCAGATTTGTTGGAGGGAGGGCAGCTGAAAAGGCCATGGGAGGGGGTCTGATTATACAGTGAAAAATGGATTTAAAGGAAGATGTTATTCATACAAATTAGTGCAAAATCACTGAATTAGTGTCAAATCACAAATTGATTGTCTCCAAATCACTGATCTCAAAAAACTTCTCTATTTGAAGTTTTTTTTTACCCTGAATGTTTTGCATGTAGTAAAAACATAGCCTTTAGTACATCTCAGTAAAGGGAAACAATATCCTATCCTCATCTGGCACCTAATGCTTGACTTATAACCTCTTTAGAAGGGCTGTTAAAAAGTCAGGCTAATAATGTTATCATATTTATCTGTACTATGTTGAGCACTTTATTTGACCTTTATTCTCTGCGGGGTGTGTGTTCCGAATGTTTTTTTCTTTTTTCAGATATAGATACGTACCGTTTTGAGTTTTGAGTATTTTGACTTGAAGCCGAGAAACTCCTTATGGGAATCCCCTTATGTCCTGCTATCTTTATGCATAAAGAATTTTTTACCGCTAGCTATTGTAATACTGATGCATGAATTAGGATCATAGTGTACCCAATTATTTGGTTTGGGACGAGGGTCAGTGGTGTGACTCTGTAAGTTTAGTCAGAGTCGACCCAGCTCTAAATGAGTACCTGGAGAAATCTGAGGAAGGTAAACAGGAAGGGTGTGCGAAATCATAGGATGATTGGCCCCCAACCCCCCCATTGCACTTCCTGGCTGAAGGGCCAAGAAACGGAGATCAGCACCGCCGGTAGGGATTGTAAAGTCTAATGCCGTATTCTTTAGCTTTAGTCCTAGCCGAGTGGATTGGTACGCTGGATTTGGGATCCTTTGTCTGAGAGGGCGAGGGTTCAAATTGTAGTGTGCCCAATTATTTGGTTTGGGATGGGAGTCACTGGCGTGACTCTGTAAGCTCAGCCAGAGGTCACCCAGATCTAAATTTGTACCTGGAGAAATCTGGGGAAGGTAAACAGGAAGGGTACGCGAAAGCATAGGATGGTTGGCCCCCAACCCCCACTGCACTTCCTGGCTGAAGGGCAAAGAAATGGAGATCAGCACTGCCAGTAGGGACTGTAAAGTCCAATGCCGTATTCTTTAATTTTTTTTTTTTTTTTTTTTTTTACTAAAGTGAAAGTTATGATTTGTGGCTTGCATCTACAGGCTGTTTATTTATATTTGTAGACGAAAAGCCAAACGAGGAAGCAGCGGTTCCAGAACCACCTGTTAACAGACCTGCACAAGTTCGAGCGGTAGGAGGAAGACATAATCAAGCACGCATGCGCGTAAGTGGTAAGTGAAAATACGAAAGAAATAATCTATAATTTAATGTATAGTTTCATTTAAGATATAGCTAATGCTTATGCTAATATTGTAGGTTAAATGAGAGTTTACGGTGGGATGATATTTTGCTCTTAAAGTGACAATAAGTAATTTTAAATCTTGAGCTCACGTCCCTTATTGAGTACTAATGAATCCAATGCTTAGCATAGAAAAAAAAGAATAAAAAGATGGTAGAACTCAAATTAAGACACAACAAAAATAGAATATAGCTTGTTTTTTCTCCTTATGTTCTTTGTTCCCTTTGTTTTGCAGTTTTTTTTAACATTTTTTTACTGCTAATTTTGAGAATTGTACATTTAAAAAAGGGATTAGCAAGCTTTTTTACTTACTAGTAATGACCAGCTTATTAATGACTAGTTCGGCTTATTAAGAAGTTGCCATGTTTGTAGCCGCTAAAATTTTCTTCAAGTTTTTGTTTCGAATTTGGTAAATAACTTGTGCCTATTTGAACAGGTTCTAATCTTCATGAATAATATCAATAGCCCCTTGAAATGGTCTAGAAGTTACCCCAGGGAATATTAGTGCCCACTTTAGAAGCCTATGGTCTGAACAGCTATAAATTATTAATTTTGTAATTTATTTATGACCCACACATACAAAAAGAGTATGAAGATGAAGCGCAATAAGAAAAAAAAACACACACAAAACGAAAATAAATAATAAAGGAAAAGGTCAGATAAGAAATGGAGAGAGGATAAATATTTGATTGGAAATACAATGGGCTAGTGCCCTTTTTAATAGTCGAAAGTGATTGGAGGGCATCTAACCCCCTCTCACGCCCACCTTTTCCCCAAATACATCCAATCAAAATTTTGAGATAGCCATTTTGTTTGATGTGGTTGAAAGTTCTGGAAACTAGGTCTTTGAGGATGACAACCCCCCCCCACAGCCCTCAGGACTAAAGTTGTAAGTTATGCCCTGGGGGTATATAAGGTTTTTTTTTTATAGAAAGTGTTGTCGTAGAAACTTCAAAAAGGGCTCATTCGATTTGAAATTGAAATGGCTAGTGCCCTTTTTAATAGTCGAAAGTGATTGGAAGGCAACTAACACCCCTTCCAAGCCCACCATTTTCCCAAACACATACAATCAAAATTCTGAGATTGCCATTTTGTTCAACGTAGTTAAAAGTTCTGGAGATTATGTCTCTGAACAGGACACTCCCCCCACAGTCTTCAGGGCAAGGGTTATAAGTTATGCCCTGGGGGCATATAAGGTTTTTATTGAAAGCTTTGTCGGAGAATCTTGAAAAAGGGCTCGTTTGATTGGAAATTCATGGGGTTAGTGCCCTTTTTAATAGTCAAAAGTGATTGGAGGGAAACTAACCCCCCTCTCACGCCCACCATTTCCCCAAACACATCCAATCAAAATTTTGAGATAGCCATTTTGTTGAACGTAGTTAAAAGTTATGGAAATTAGGTGTTTGAGGATGACAACCCCCCACAGCCCTCAGGTTGTAAGTTATTCCCTGGGGGTATGTAATGTTTCTTATAGAAAGCGTTGTCGTAAAAATTTCAAAAAGGGCTCATTCGATTGGAAAATGAAAGGGCTATTGCCTTTTTAATAGTCGAAAGTATTCGGAGGGATACCCCCCCCCCCCCCCCCCCACACACACACACACGTCGTATTGTCCCGAAATGCATCTAATAGAAATTTTGAGATAGCTATTCTTTTCAAAATGGTCTAAATATCATATAACAAGGCCTTTGGGATTGAAACAATCCCCAGAGATTAGGGGCAAGGATTGTAATCTATGCCCAGGGGGTATTTAAGATTTTTATGGAAGGGATCGTTGTTTAAATTTAGAAGAGGCTCAGTCTTTCTCCCTGAAAAAGACAATGTCAATATAAAACTAACAGAAATTATTAAAAAAAACTTTTTCAGTAAAATAAGCTTTAAAAAAAAGTTAAGAACTCTATTAAACCAAGATGAATAAAAATAGAATCAATTAATCTACCAAGAATACAACTACCACAAATCAGTGTCAATAAATATATTTAACCCAAAACAAACAGAAATTAAAATAAATAAGAGTCAAACTCAAAACGAGCAGAAATTAATATGAGTAGGTTTCTAAACCCCAAGCTTTCTAAAAGCCAGAATATAATTTGTACTTTACTGAAAAAAATTCTTTTAAATATTTTTACTTTTCTAACTTTAAGAAATCAAAAATTAATTAAGATTTTAAGGAATAAATATCAGCATATGTATATTAAACTGATAATGCAGATTTTTTTTTCAGTAAATTCATTTGAATTTTTTTCAGTAAAGTATAAATTATATTCTGGCTTTTAGAAAGCCTTGGGGTTTAGAACCCTACTCATATTAATTTCTGCTCGTTTTGAGTTTGACTCTTATTTATTTTAATTTCTGTTTGTTTTGGGTTTCATTTATTTATTGATACTGATTTGTGGTAGTTGTATTCTTGGTAGATTGTTTTATTCTATTTTTGTTCATTTTCGTTAATGGATTCCTTTACTTTTTTTTAAACTTATTTTTCTGAAAAAGTTCTTTTAATTAATTAAAGAAGATAGAAGGGTATGCTCAGAAACCTTGCTAATGTTGCAAAAATCAATAATAGGCCTATACGAAGAACGTTCGAATGGTGAATTAACTTTTCTTTAATTGATAAAATTGAAACTCTCCGGTACACTTGGAGTACATAAACACATTTGCTTAAGAAGCTGAAGGTAAGACATAAGGGATGTACAATTATTCTGACGATGAAGCTTAAAAATACCCTCACTGGCTATTGATTCAGATTTTAAAGTGTTTACAGCATCGATATCAAAATAAAGAAACATAGGCATGACATGGCGTTCAGAAAGGGTAGCACTTTAAAGAGGGGAAGAAGGCGAGTATATAAAGAATTCACTGAATAATCAAGCGTCAAAAGGGGGAAGAATAGTATTTGTACACTAGTACACTAGATGCAGTCGCAAATCTAGAGGGTGGTTTTAAGGGCACTTGACCCCCTCAGAACGTCGGAAGTTGCACTAATTATAGGGTTAGAGCGGCGATATCAAAGGGGGAGCCTAAGTTTCGTTGATGCCTCCCCAAACATTAATGCTATATCTGCCCCTGTACCAAGCACATAGTAGGGGGCAATTGTAGTTATGATAGTAATTTTAATTTACCAGAGTTACTAACTTTATAAGAATCTTTTCTTACAGGAAAATCCATCCCGCAGTAGAGTTCCGACCTCAGTTAATGCTTATATCATTTTTAATTTTACAGAACTAACAGGTAACCTCAGTTAACCTCTGTGGCATCCTTTTTTAGGTAAAAGATTAGCAATTCTGTCCATTTTCTATAAAAGACAATGAAAATGAAGAAGTATGAGTGACTTTGTTTGTCCACTGAATGATAAAATTAACACGGAAAATGGTAAATGGGACTCTAAATAATTACTCTTTGGATTAGGCTTAAAGCTGATGACTTAGTATAACAAAAAAATAGACTCAGAAAAGGTTTCAAAGCCCTTCATTGTTGACATTGTATGCATTAATATCCTTTTTTCCCTTATCCAAACAATCGGAGGGGAAATTTCCTGGATCTTTGCCGACATGCTTCATTATATGAAATTTACCAAGAGAATATAATATTTTCATAAGTGAAGTTTGTTTTTTGGATTTATCACTTGAGCTGTCGTTCGTCCCAAGTTCTCTCGTTCCTTCTCGTCCTGTGATATTTGAAAGGCATCTTTGAACAATAGATCTAAATGAAGTGTTTTAGTGGGATATAAGGAATAAAAAACAAGAAAGAACAACAAGGACAAGTCCAAAGTTGTCTACTTTAAACATGATGGATATTTTGGCATAGTTCCAGAGATATGCTTCTGACAGAATCATTAGCACTGTGTATAAACCTGTTAAAAAACATAAGGGTATCAGCTTACCATTGAATAGCTTTGTGTTTCTTTCTCTAACTGGGTTTAGATTTTTAGCATCTCAATATTTTCATTTTGTGATAATTCAAAACTCAATTATATTTTATTTTTCCAGCTGCTAGACGAAGGGAACTAGAAGGATCACATGAAGAATTATCCGAAAGTGAAGAGGAGGGCCCGAAAGTTGAAATCCCCGAAGGCGTTAAAGTGGGCAAGAAAAAGTTAGCAAAGCTAGAAGCAAAGGCGGAGAAAAGGAAGATAAGAGAAGTAAGTTGAGGAGTCTTGCAGTATTAGTTACCGTTATTTTGAAGTTCTTGCTACAGGCCGATTATTTTTCTTGTACAGTTAGCATCGCAGAAGGCTATTAAGTCCAGCCATCGGAAGATCCATGATGTCCATAAAGGGCACTTTCTTACATATGTACGTGAAAAAAACCACAATCAAATAAATATGCCAAGAATGCATTATTAGTATGTTTTTTTCATTTGATCTAACTGTTTAATTTATGGAAAAACAGTTACTCTAAAAACGGGAACTATTGACACTGCTAGATCGATATAAGGGGTGTTTTTTTCACTCATCAATGTGCTAAGATCTTACATCTTTTGTCAGAAAACGCTTAAAAGTGAAATCTTTGAACAAAGATCTTACATCTTTGGTCGTTTTTGTGCAAACGTCTTTCATTATTCTGCTCTGATCAGCGGTCTGAGAACAATGATGAGTAGATCATCAAAGTTCTCTCATCATTGTTCTATACGACAGAACAGTGGCGGTCTTCACACTTTTTGCTAGCAACAGTGAGCTGTAAGATCTTAGAACAAAGATGAGTAAAAAAACGATAATCTTTGCAGAAAGATGTAAGATCTTAGATGTAAGATCTTAGTGCTAAAAAACTGGCCTATAATAGGAAGCTATTTGGACTGCTACTGCTACTGTATTTTCTTTATTGTTTTATCGAACACCCTACTTATGAACCTTTATACATGTGCATTACCTTTCTAAAAGATTTAACTAACATTCGGTTTCTTATTGTTCCTGGTCTTATTTTTCAAAATACGAGTATGTTTCATTCTTTTTAAATTGGTAATGCTTGCAGAATTTTGCAAAGTAAAGACTAAGCTTTTTTTGTGAGGTTGCGAAAACAAAGAAGAAAAAAATTTGCACTACTCTTCAGGTTGACTTGTGAAATATAAGGTGAACTCCCGTAAAAATCTGAATATTCACTATCACTAATGTCATCCTTCTAGTAACTTTTTATATATCTTACTGGTAAGTTGAATCAGCGCAGTAAGGTGGTAGAACATCCTCACTTGTATTTTTATCCCTTACAGTATATAAAATTGTGAAATCTTTAACGCTTTGAGGAAAAACCAAGGATTTTATGGGTAAAAAAGAACATGTCAAACAAGTATTTATTGTTGATGGCTGTTTGCAGTGCTTCAAATCGCCATATAACCACCTGTCTTCAACCACCCCTCTCGAACTTCTGGAAAAAATATCAAAAGCGTGACGCTGCATTTTCTGGTGATTTGAACGTTTATAATCTATCCTAATAGGATTATCTTGATCCATTATCTCGTTTTTGATCCTTGAAAGGAAAATTTCTATATATCTGTTTGCTTAGAGCATTTTCCTGTTAAAAACTATGTGATTTTGAATAAAAGTACTTCATTAGCTCCTCTTGAACTCAAACCAGGTGAATTCCGAAGGAAGAGGGCAGTGGAATGTCCTTAACAAGATTTTGCCAACTTTTAAAAATGCGGTTTATCTTCCTATTTAAGTCTGTAAGCATGGAACCAGAGTTTTCAGCATATTCAGACCTTGGGCTGAACCAGTTAGCACCTAAGAACAGATACCAGGACAATTAGTGAGTTTTTTTGTATATTTATGTAAAATATTTTACGAAAAGTATTGTGTCTTTGTGAAGATTTGGCAGGCCAGACGAGATGATGTCATTGGCTCAGTATAGCCGTACATTTGGATCAGACGTAATTGACTTGGAACGACAAAAGTCATATCGTTTTGAAGGATATTTTAAAAAGAGAAAACAGGGTAAAAGAAACACTTTACCCTATCCTCCTAAAGTTCATTGACATTAACTGGACCTTGTCTAATGTGTGTTTTCAAAGCTCTTTTGCGTCAATAACGCATTCCCAGTATTCTATAGATAAGTTAAAAGTTAACCTAGACTACTATTGTTCTATTTTATATCGTCATTAACAATTATTGTGGATGTGTTGGATCATAGAGATAGTAAATAGTGCCGTTTGAAAATAGTACCAATTTTTCAAGTGGTTGCACAGCCATTGGTGTTTGGGGTTAAGGTCCGTTTTCAAAACAAATCAAGTATGCATATGCGCTTGTGATTATGTGTACATTTGCAATAAATGTACCCTTTTCAGAGCTCTGTTTTAAGAATTCGGCATCCAAGGCCATTCTGTTTTTTTTTAGTTTTTTTTTTCTATATTGAGTGTTCGTAACCAATATGTATATTTTTTTTTTTTTTATCTCACCCACCTATTTAATTTTCTCTTGTATTTTACTGTAGCGTATAATGTAATGAATATATCTAGTACCGCAGGATAAATACGTTTCTTGAACTGTTTATTATCATGGCAATTGTCCCTCTTGGGGAAAACTGTTAGCTTCCATAGAATATGCATGAATATTCAAGGAATTTCTTGAGAACGTATATATATTATGTCAGTTTACAAAGTACGAGTGACAGGAACTTCAGCATCAGTTAAAGTGGAAAAGAGTCTATTCTTTCCTGTTCAAATTGAACGAAATATTGTCGAACCTGTGAAATGTAAAACAATATATATATATATATATATATATATATATATATATATATATATATATATATATATATATATATATATATATATATATATATATATATCTATATATATATATATATATATATATATATATATATATATATATATATATATATATATATATATATATATATATATAATATATATATATATATATATATATATATATATATATATATATATATATATATATATATATATATACTATATATATATATATATATATATATATATATATATATATATATATATATATATATATATATATATATATATATATATATATAATATATATATATATATATATATATATATATTATATATATATATATATATATATATATATATATATATATATATATATATATATATATATATATATATATATATATATATATATATATATATATATATATATATATATATATATTATATATATATATATATATATATATATATATATATATATATATATATATATATATATATATATATATATATATATATATATATATATATATATATATATATATATATATATATATATATATATATTATCCATTAGTACCTCTAAGAAACAAAGGCTCCGAAAACTTTTTAATTTTTCTGTATTTTTTCCTTGTGTGAAGTGATTGCAAGTTGCAGTAGTAATGTCACAAGTGTTAGGATTTGGAGGCACTCCTATCTCAGGTTGGTAAATTATAAAATTTTTGTATAATTTAACCTTGTAAAATGACGTAATTTATAAATTGACTATTTTCCCGAAATGGGTTTCCCTCCCAAGCCAAACTTTGGCCAAACCCTAGGTGTGACTAGCAACAGGGAATTTCTTTTAAAAAGGATTTTTTTTTTCACAAAGTGTTTGGGACGCTAGTGCCTTCATAACTATTTTTATCTCTTAAGCCTTAGGAATCTGCTTTACGACTGTAATCTACGCTTGGTTTTGTCTAGAGCCTCCTTAATTCCTTATCTTGCGCACATACGTTGCTGAAAGTAGAACCTCCACGGGTACATGATTAATGAAAGTACTGAAAATATCGAAGGAACCTTTACTGCTATTTATTTTCACTTTAGACTATTTTTAAATTAGATAAAAGTAAAAATTTTCATGATATTTTGCATAGAAAAGCTTTTTAGTCGTTATTGCATTGTTATATCTCCAGTTTTAGAGGAATTGCAGCTTAATGTTTTTTTTTTTGTTTCACATAAGACATTTATTTTCAAGTGTTCTTCCAACTATAAGTAAGGAGCGACCTGAGACCCGGCTCAATAGTAACTGAAACTCTAAAAAATTGGAATTTTGATACCAATAGATACATCAAAAGAATCAGGTTTTTATGCTGATTTCAAATGTATAATTTTTATCAAGTTTAGTTCTACCCATAAAAAGTTACGTGCCTGAAAAAATTTGCCTGATTTTCGAAAAAGGAGAAAACACCACCTAAAAGTCCTAGAACCTTAATGAAAATCACGCCATCATATTCAGCGTATCAGGGAACCCTACTGTAGAGGTTTCAAGTTCCTGTCTGCAAAAAAGTGGAATTTTGTATTTTTTGCCAAAGAAAGATCACGGATGCGTGTTAATATATTTTTTTTTCTTTCTTTTCCCCAGGGGTGATCGTATCGACCCATTGGTCCTAGAATATCGCGGCAGGGCTCATTCGAACGGAAATTAAAAGTTCTAGTGCCCTTTTTAAGTAACCAAAAAAATAGAGGGTAACTAGGCCCCCTCCCATGCTCATTTTTTCCCAAATTCACGGTTAGATGGGAGGATCTTTCAATGGAGGAAGTTTTCATGGGGGAAGGGATATTGCTGTGAAGAGGGTGCCGGATTTCCCAGCATTATTTTAAAAAAAACGATCAGAAATTTAATAAAAAACGACAAATTTTTCAACTGAAAGTAAGGAGCAACATCAAAACATAAAACGAACAGAAATTTTAACGTATATGATTGGGTTTGCCCCCTAGTCAATACCTCGCTCTTTACGCTAAAGTTTTTTTTAGTACTTTCATAAGAGCTATTTATTCTAATTAACGGCCTTTGTGATTAAGGGGTCATTTTTAAAGAATTAGAACAAATTTGAACTTTAGCGTAAAGAGCTAGGTATTGACTAGGGGGGCGAACCCCCTAATATACGCAGTAAAAATATGCGAATATAGAAGTCCGCCATGTAAGTTAATTCGTAAGTTACGTATATTTATTACTAATAAAAATGTTTGTAAATAAAATTAAACAACTTTCGAGAAAGCCATTTATCCAAAAAAAAGTAAAATCAATATGCAATTTTGTTTTAATTATTCATGTACGGTGAGCCAAAATCAAAACCTACATTAATTTAAAAACGTTTAATTAATTAATTAATTTAATTAATTTATTTTATAACCCATCGAAAATACAAAGCATGACGATGGAGTATAACAGAAAGAAAGAAATCGAGATAGCTTCCAGTTTTAGAAGTACATTAGAAATGAGGTTTTACTCGAGAGAAGATTCTTTTAGAATACTACTTGGCCCTCGATTGAAACTACCGGACTCTAAGTTTGTTTAGAAGAAATTACCAACAGATAGCTTCCAGTTTTAGAACTTAGAACCTCTCTACTATATTTTGTTGTGGTGAAAAATTCCCCTAAATCCTTGTTGACTCCTGAAGCTCGTAAATTAGCTATCGATTCAGTATGTAATACGGATCCATCAAGAAATAAGATTGAAGTTCGTCATCGCAAATCAGAGTTTAAAGTTTCTGTAGACAATGTTAGAACGGCTGAGAGAATTGCAGATTCGCTAAAACTTCGCACGATGGTGTAGCTGTAAAAATCAAAGCTAAACAGTTTATGGGCATCTTAAAGCAGGTACCAATTGAGTTTCATGATGGATCACAAGCCTTGATTCCTAACTGCCTCAAGGACGAACATTGTGGGCTTTAATCAACTTTTAAATTATCATTTGCTTCTCAGAATCATCTTGAGAATTTTCTGAAAAATCCCCCTAAACTTGGATACGAGATCCTCCACGTCGAAAAATATCGGTATCTACCCCGTAGATGCTATAATTGCCACAAAGACGATGGTCATGTGGCAAAACATTACAAAGTTCTCCTTAAAAGAAATTACCAAAATAGATCCAAAGTTCCCTAAAAGAAATTAGCAACTGATAGATTCCAGTTTTAGAAGTACATTAGAAATGAGTTTTTACTTGGAAAAGATTCTTTTAGAATAGTACGTTGCCCTCGATTGAAACTAACGGACTCTAAGTTTGTTTAAAATATATTACCAGCACATAGCTTCCAGTTTTAGAAGTATATTAGAAGCGAGGTTTTATTTGGGAGAAGATTCTTTTAGAATAGTACTTGGCCCTAGATTGAAACTAACGAATTCTAAGTTTGTTTAAAAGAAATTACCAAAAGATAGCTTCCAGTTTTAGAAGTATATTAGAAGCGAGGTTTTATTTGGGAGAAGATTCTTTCAGAATAGTACTTGGCCTTCGATTGAAACTAAGGGAATCTATGTTTGTTTAAAAGAAATTACAAAAGATAGCTTCCAGTTTTAGAAGTACATTAGAAGTGAGGTTTTATTTGGGAGAAGATTCTTTCAGAATAGTACTTGGCCTTCGATTGAAACTAAGGGAATCTATGTTTGTTTAAAAGAAATTACCAAAAGATAGCTTCCGGTTTTAGAAGTACATTAGAAGTGAGGTTTTATTTGGGAGAAGATTCTTTCAGAATAGTACTTGGCCTTCGATTGAAACTAAGGGAATCTATGTTTGTTTAAAAGAAATTACCAAAAGATAGTTTCCGGTTTTAGAAGTACATTAGAAGTGAGGTTTTATTTGGGAGAAGATTCTTTCAGAATAGTACTTGGCCTTCGATTGAAACTAAGAGAATCTATGTTTGTTTAAAAGAAATTACCAAAAGATAGCCTCCAGTTTTAGAAGTACATTAGAAGTGAGGTTTTATTTGGGAGAAGATTCTTTCAGAATAGTACTTGGCCTTCGATTGAAACTAAGGAAATCTATGTTTGTTTAAAAGAAATTACCAAAAGATAGCTTCCAGTTTTAGAAGTACATTAGAAGTGAGGTTTTATTTGGGAGAAGATTCTTTCAGAATAGTACTTGGCCTTCGATTGAAACTAAGGGAATCTATGTTTGTTTAAAAGAAATTACCAAAAGATAGCTTCTGGTTTTAGAAGTACATTAGAAGTGAGGTTTTTCTCGGGAGAAGATTCTTTTAGAATAGTACTTGGCCCTAGATTGAAACTAACGGACTCTAAGTTTGTTTAAAATATATTACCAGCACATAGCTTCCAGTTTTAGAAGTACATTAGAAATGAAGCTTTATTTGGGAGAAGATTCTTTTAGAATAGTACTTGCCCCTAGATTGAAACTAACGAATTCTAAGTTTGTTTAAAAGAAATTACCAAAAGATAGCTTCCTGTTTTAGAAGTACATTAGAAGTGAGGTTTTATTTGGGAGAAGATTCTTTCAGAATAGTACTTGGCCTTCGATTGAAACTAAGGGAATCTATGTTTGTTTAAAAGAAATTACCAAAAGACAGCTTCCGGATTTAGAAGTACATTAGAAGTGAGGTTTTATTTGGGAGAAGATTCTTTCAGAATAGTACTTGGTCTTCGATTGAAACAAAGGGAATCTATGTTTGTTTAAAAGAAATTACCAAAAGATAGCTTCCGGTTTTAGAAGTACATTAGAAGTGAGGTTTTATTTGGGAGAAGATTATTTCAGAATAGTGCTTGGCCTTCGATTGAAACTAAGGGAATCTATGTTTGTTTAAAAGAAATTACCAACAGATAGCTTCCAGGTTTAGAAGTACATTAGAAATGAGGTTTTACTCGGGAGAAGATTCTTTTAGAATAGTACTTGGCCCTAGATTGAAACTAACTAAGTTTGTTGTTGAATTTATAGAAAGATATTTTTGACTAACCACATTGTTTGTATCGTTATCAAACGTGACACTCGATTGCTGGTGGCTATGCCGTCCTATTTAACTCTGAAAGCTAGGCACTTACTCGTTTTAATACATTTTATGTAGTGAACATACAATACTTGGATAAAATGTTGTTAAATCTGCCTGGTATTCACTCTATCGAAAAGCAAATGAATCAATACAAACATAGCAAAAACGCTAAAATAAAGCAACAAAATCTTCTTTTCAATTAACACAGCTATTCTGTGAAGACGGTTTTGAATAATTTAGGCAATAATATTGGGACAATGGGTGGGCTAGAGGTGATATCTCCTTTTCCAGCCCATCTCCTTTTTTCTTTTCAATAATATTGGGACTATGGGTGGGCTAGAGGTGACATCTCCTTTTCCAATGCCCAGAACTGTTAATTTCTAAGCTTTCTATAGGCTGCAATTCCACAATAAATTGCTTTAAACTCAATTTCATTTTCGCTTATTCTACGGATAGCTGTCCCATTCTTCGATTGAAATATATAGTAATTCTTCTACGGGGTTGGGACTTATTTCAGAGGAAAGGTGTACCGCGAAGAAGAAAATCATCCAAAATGGCATCATTTTCCAAAGATAAGAATTTAGCGTAAAATCAAAGAGTTTTACCTCGAGCTGTGAGAAAAATGTGCACAGCTCCCTCGATTACCCGGCTTTTGTGCTGATTGGAAAAAAATGCTTAACTGATAAGTCCATAGTAGTAATCATTTATTTATTTTATTTTTATTCAATACAGGAGAAATATACATATTAGCCATAGGCTAATATGTATATATAAATATAACGGGATACACTAAATAACTGTTTTTTTTAATATATAATAATGGATAACAGAGGGGAGGGGGTAAAGGGTTGAAACTTAACAAACGCATAATGGAGAAGTTAATCATTGGAAGTTATTGTATTACTATTGTTGGCAATATTTTAATCGAAGTATAGCGTGCTAATAGACAAACACCTGCATTTTTCGACGTCAAATGCTGAAAGACGAGGGTGACGGAATCAAAAACTTCTCCCGGGCGACCCCCTATCTTGGTGCTCTGAAGATAATCATAAGTTTATGTAACAGATTTTGAATGTCACTGAAATAGCTATATTTTATGATTTCAATTTCGTCAATAATCCTGGGTTTTTTCAATGCTGTCTGTCAGGTTAAGGACTGAAGTCAGTTAAATGTGTGTGTAGCTGTTGATTGAACTGAGTTATGATGTCTCTTTATCGTCAGCAAATGGGCTTTCCGACAAACTCATAACGAAAGAAGTTCTCAGTCGAACTTATTTGCCTACCTTCTTTTAATGAAGTGAAGTAAAAAAAAAAAAAAAAAATGAGATGCCTTTATATTGTATAATAATTTCAGGGAGAGCGGGGAGGGGGCTCATTCCATATAGCCCAACTAATTTGACTATGTAAAAGATATTGTTAATTCCAAAATCATAGTTTCACAAAAATAGCTCGCTTTTCTTCATCTTAATTACATTGTGAAACTTAGTTCATAACGGCCACCTTTAAGTAAAATGTCGTCAGTTAATTAAAGGGGACAGGAGGAATTGTTTTTTGGATACTTTTTTTACGCTCAAAAAATGGCCTTCCCTACAAACACATAGCGAAAGTGGTACTCAGTGGAATTTTTTTGCTTGCTATTTGTTATTGGCAGTTAAACCGATATTACCTTTTTTGAACCCATATTAGTTTGTTTGTGATTTAAATAATTTAATATTTTAATATTTATTTACATACTTGGCTCTGACGTCCATCGGGAAATGATTCGCAGTAGTTGAAACTCAATGAACTAACTGTTGTTAACCTAGTTGGTACTTAAGCCTTTGGTGACATAAATCATAGAGTGGGCTAAATGGGCGAATTTGGGAATTTTTACACTGCACTAAATCAACATTGGGACTTGTTCTTTTTATGACATGATGTAGCCAGATTATTCTAAAATAATGCTATGCTTCGTCGATACAGTTTGTGGTACCTCTGAAAATTTGCTTTCGTCGCGCTAAGTTGACTAGTTTTCATAATATTATTGTGATATGAAAATGTTGAGCATGCGTTATAGTGCTTGTATATGCACTGAAAGACGTCAGAGTGCCCTCTATGGATATGAAGCTCTCAGATGGCAACAGAAAATCACTTTATGTAGGTTGTTACTTATTTTAGTACTTGATTGCTACTTAGACGTTCGTATACACATTCCTTAAAATAAGGGCTAATGCCAAGTAATTGTGAGAAGTACTTTATCTATCGAGTATTATTATTTTTTATTTTTACATTTATGAGCAAATATGATTACTAGACGTAGTTAATCACAAAATTCACCAAAAGGACCCATTTAACCTGAATAGGCCTAAGCTGATTCAGCTAACGTAAAGGAATGGTGAAAATTTATTGCACTGGACAATTAGTATATTAAAAATTAAACAGTCAATAAATCGTCGTCGTTAATTTGTTTCCTTAGTTTCGTGTTATTAATCAATGTTGCCTTTAAATGATTCTCATTTTGATATGGACTTTTCTCCATAACTACATCGTGGATTTGAATCATTTCAAGTTTAAATCTTTTATCAGTGACATCGGAACGATTTTAAAAAGGGTTGTACTTGATGCAATTTAATGGAGACAAGTATAAATGTGCCCTTGAAATTTTCAACTGTGAATGCTGATATTTTAGAATTAGAAAAAAAAGAAACCAATGGAGATGAATGTTTAATTTTCATGTTTATAATCTGTTGCTGCCCATAAGACCGCCACTTGTTAATGACGAAAATACTTATTCTTATTTACTGTTTATTCGAACAAGTGTATACTTCAACTTAAAGAAACGTCAGGTCAATAAAGGAAAATATGAACATTCGCGTAAACAAAATAACGATAACCACATGTTTGTATAGCCTATACAAGAAAAAATATTTCTAACTAGAATTTGTTTGTTTTCTAACAAGAAAAAAAAATATTCAACATTACATTCAATACGTAATGTGAGTTCAAACAAGAATACTTAGCTCCGGTGAGTTACCCATTTCTTTTTATACGGTTCGAAAAGTTTTAACACGACAGTCATTATATCTGCAGTGCTGTACATATTGATTAATCTTGCATTTTGCGTCCTTAGTATAAGGTGGGGTAAATGTTTGTCAAAACAGAAAAAGATGGAGCAGATTTTTGCTTGTTTTGCCTCTTTTAGCAGCTTCATATAGAAAATAATTTGCTGCTCATAAAGTAAGAACCTGATTTCTCTGGTAATTAAAGTTATCCTTATTGGCTCCTACACGGTAAAGCTTTTCGAGTGACCATGCTTTTCCCTGTTACCTTATGACCATGTGATGGAGAAAACATGATTGTTACCTCTACGGTGAAAAAAGCAAGAAATGGTTATTTGCTGCTCTTAAATGAAAATAAGATTTATCAAAGCAATAAGAAAGTGTTTCCACGCGATCCTCACTTTCTGTTATATTTTAAAGCTGTTCGAATGGTCATATCTTTACTATAAGGTCGTATGACCGTATGATACTGACAATGATCTTTAGCTTTACCATAAGTAAGATCATTTGCTTCCTGTAAAACAAGAACAAGATTTTTCTGGGCAATTAAAATGTGTCCATGTTGCTGTGAATATCCGAAATCTGGTTAATGTTGACATTCACCGTTGAATGTCCGAAATTCATTTTTATCTGCCTGGATTCAATTGGCTTTACGAATCAGCTTTTTCATTCTTATGCAGCTTTCATGGTAAAAGTTAAAGTTAGGTTATGTTAGGTTAAATTACGCTATAAATCTCAGAAATTGGTTGAAAACCTAACCAGACTAACCTAACCTGTCACCATCAAATCTTGCATAAAACTGAAAATGTTGACTGGCAACGCTGACTAAATCCAAGAAGAAAAAGGTATTTCGGAAATTCACTAGTGAATGTCAACATTCACCAATTTTGGACATTCACGGTAACATCCACAATTGTTGTTATCCGGTAAAACCGTTCGAATACTATAGCTTTACCATATGACGTTGTTACTGTAATCTTTGTCTCTACCACAAAGGAACGCATTAGCTGTTTGTAAAAGAAGAACAAGATTTTTTTGTGTCATTGAAAGGTGTCCTTGTCTGATGTTGTGTACCAAAGCTGTTCGAATGCCGTCAAAATGGATTGCCGTTAAAATCTGCTTTGGTGAAGAAATTAGACAATTCTAAAAATTTCTATTTTCATCCCTGATTCACAGGAATAGACGATAATGTGATACCAAGAGGGCTATTTTAGAAAAAGATGCACAATTGAATGTGTAAAAGGCCGGGTGAAGTATTTTTTTTTAATATTATAGTTCAAGGAATCAAAAAAGAAAATGTTGAATTGGCATATATTGATAAATTTAGTTTATCAATAGGATATCAAGAATATCACGAAATAATATTAGTTCATAAGAAATAGTAAACACATAAATAAATAGCACTGATCCTTACAAAAATTCCCTGGCCTGAGAGAGAGAGACAGAGAGAGAGGGGCAGAGAGAGAGAGGCAGAGAGAGAGGGGCAGAGAGAGAGAGGCAGAGAGAGAGGGGCAGAGAGAGAGAGAGGGGGGAGAGAGAGGCAGAGAGAGAGAGAGGGGGGAGGAAAGAGAGAGAGAGGCAGAGAGAGAGAGGCAGAGACAGAGAGGCAGAGAGAGAGAGAGAGAAAGAGAGAGAGAGAGAGAGAGAGAGAGAGAGAGAGAGGAGAGAGAGAGAGAGAGAGAGAGAGAGAGAGAGAGAGAGAGAGAAACCCAAAACAACATACTTTACAAAAAAGAATGAACTGAAGTGGAGGTAAGTTGGTACAAACATATCTATATTTACTTCAGTATCATACTACATTAGAAAAGTTCTCGCCGAAACTGGATCCTTGTAAGAAAAGAAGGTAATAAAAACAGACGTCACATGAAGAGATTCCTTGAAATGTATATTTCAATTTCCAACTTTAGACAAGGAAAGGTACTTTGATCCTTCACTTGATGCATAAATCAGATATAGTGAATAGAATTCAAAGTATGGGAAAGCGTCACATTTTTCCAATATTAAATTGAAACTGAATCAGTATCCTAATCTCCAGCAGTTGTTCCCAAGAATGTTTCCCCTTAATTCCTTTTTCAGAATCGAGATACATGTCACAGTACTTAAATATCTTTGTTTACTCATTTTTTAAACAATATTTACCAAATATATTCGTTGAAAATTTGAAATTGCATTAGAAAAATGGAATGAATAATATGGGATCATTCTTTGTTGGAAAAGGTATTATCATCCTGCCAAAAACTAAAGAAAGTATTTCCCCTTTTTTTGAATATAAATTATAGTGCTCCTCATTGTTCTGCAGTGGGCCACATTCTGCTAGTTGCATTTGGAGGGGCATGTTATTTCATTGGAGATAGAGAAAAGTGCCCATGATTGGGCTAAACGAATGGTTCAGCACCTCTGTCTTAAACCCATTATAGGGTAATTACGTGTACTGGGTACGTTATTCAACTACGTTCTTTAATTTTCATTTTTTTTCTGTTTAGTTCCCCCCCCCCTTCTCCCAGAAAAAGAGCTTTTCCTTTGAAAACCTTGAAGCTGTTATTTTGTTCTACTTTCAAACTATACAAATGTTAGATAGGTCCTTAGGGTTGGTCATGAGGTATGCATTGGAATCAAATAATACAAAGAATAAAAAAAGGGATATTACTACTAACGTAGTTGCATGCGACTATTGCTTTTAGGGAGAGGTGAAAACATTCGATTTGAAATTCAAAGGGCTAGTGCCCTTTTTAATAGTCTAATGTGATTGGAGGTCAACTAACCCCCCTCTCACGCCCACCTTTTCCCCAAATACATCCAATCAAAATTTTGAGATAGCCATTTTTTCAACGTAATTGAACGTTCTGGAAATTAGGTCTTTGAGGATTACAACCCCCCCCCCCTCCACAACCCTCAGGGCAAGGGTTGTAAGTTATGTCCTGGTGGTATATAATGTTTTTATGGAAAGCCTTGTCGTAGAAACTTCAAAAAAGGCTCATTCGGTTGGAAATTGAAATGGCCAGTGCCCTTTTTAATAGTCGAAAGTGATTGGAAGGTATCTAAGACCCCTTCCACGCCCACCATTTATCCAAACACATCCAATCAAAATTTTGAGATACCCCTTTTGTTCAACGCAGATGAAAGTTCTGCAAATTATATCTTTGAGCAGGACACTCCCCCCACATTCTTCAGGGCAAGGGTTATAAGTTATGCCCTGGGGGCATATAAGGTTTTTATTGAAAGCTTTATCGTAGAAACTTGAAAAAGGGCTTATTCGATTGGAAATTCAAAGGGCTAATGCCCTTTTTAATAGTCGAAAGTGGTTGGAGGGCAAGCATATGCATATTCAACTGACAATGCAGATTTTTTGCAGTAAATTCATTTGAACTTTTTTCAGTAAAGTACAAACTGTATTCTGGCTTTTAGGAAACTTGGGGTTTAGAACCCTACTCATATTAATTTCTGCTCGTTTTGAGTTTGACTCTTATTCATTTTAATTTCTGTTTGTTTTGGGTTTCATTTATTTATTGATACTGATTTGTGGTAGTTGTATTCTTGGTAAATTAGTTGATTCTATTTTTGTTCATTTTTTTTAATGGAGTTCTTTACTTTTTCTTTTAAAACTTATTTTGTTTAAAAAGTTTTTTTTAATTAATTTCTAGGAAAATACAGTATGAGCATGCTAAGACTGTGTTACTTCTCCTCAAAACATAACACCTATCAAGTACTTCTGACGTATTTGATGGTAAGAATACGGCTATTGGTCTCTAATTAAAATTGCCCTATTGCCCCTATTATTAATCTTTTTCATTGTATTGTATTATTTTTTTTTATAGCTGTTGTGTTACAACTTGCCTGATGGCCCTTAAGTAACTTAGGCGTCTATCTAAATTTCAGGTGAATCTAGACGCTTTTATGCGGAAGGTTACTGGTCCTCGGTAATGGTATGTCTTTTGAAAACTCGTACTTTTTGTTCTCTTGGCCCAATATGCCTGCCCCGTAATTGTCAAGTGGATCTGATCAACCCTTATAAACAGTTCAGAGAAAGGATATAAATATGTAAAAATCGTCATTATCATGGCCTATAGGCCCTAGGTTCTTGCCAGATAATTTCCAATCTGATCGATTGAAAAAAATCACCTTCCTTTCTGCTGAAAAGTTGGCAGTGTGGCATGATCTTGTAAAGGCACGTTCTGTCTTTTTGCCTTCATTCATTGCACATTTTGAATTTAAATCAGACGTTACCTGCCTATCTTTCTGCTAAAAAGTTAGTAGTGGACGGGGCCTGATTGCAACTTGCACTCTGCTAATTTTTGTGCCGGAACAAGGCTGGCCATGTTTGCAGCGAGTAACTCAGCTTGTTTGCTCACCGAGTCAGGACCTGAGGCTCAAAAATCGGAAATTTTTATCTGTTTGTATCAGTCTAGTTAATGTGCTTTTTTCTTACCCCCAGCACAGGAAAATGTGTCTGGTCCCTTAAGAATCGGATCTGGCCATTACGCAGGTTTACCTATGGCCATTACGCAGGTTTAAAATGGATAAGTACTAAGTAGTCCAGCGAAAACAGGAAATAATCCTGGAGTTTAGACTACTCCCAATGCAGGTGGCTTTGATAGTTTGTTTGTGTCTTTGGTGCAATGTTATAAAAAGCAACCTGGTTCAGATGTGTCACTGCAAAGGCATTTATATCTAAGCCTTTTTACCTTTGATGTTATTCCAGTATCGGTTCTTTGATCAATATGAATAGATTTTGCGAGCTCTGGAAATAATATTCATCTGAACTAATGGCTATATTTTGCCAATTGAATGGAAAAGGCCTTTCTAACCTCCCTTTTGAATCGTCCGGTAAATTGGGAAGGTATTTTCGTCCGGCCTTGACCGTAATCCAAGCATGATATAATCAAACAGAATTCGATTAGAAAACTTCGCTCCTTTTGTGAGGCTAAATTGCAGAAACAAACTCTTTCGCGGAGCTGAATCAACATTCAACTCAGAAGCTGAATGGTTTTCAACTTCTGTAGAAAATTCAGTGGGCTTATATTCATTCTCTTTTTTAAAAAGTGGCGTAAGTCATTTTAACTGATTTTCAGAACTGTTAAAAGTAACTTACGATTTACATTCTCTTGAAGGTTGCTGCTTGTTAGTAGCTCTTTTTAAAGTATATGAGTTGTCGAGCAACTGGATGATTTTTGAGCGAAGTTTATAAAAAACACTAACATCCCGATTTTGGTAAATGGCCTAGAAAAATCTCGAGACTCTTATTTTATTATAAATAAAATTTATCTGTAATGATTTATCACATTTCCTCGTAGACAGGGAAGATGGCTTTTGGGCCAACTTGCTGCTCCACGAAATATCAAGGTTTTTGCCTTATTCTCCTATATATTTTATATTTTCCAATATATTTTATATTCTCCTATATATCTTATATTTTCCTATGTATTTTTATATTTCCTATATATTTTTATTCTCCTGTATATTTATATGCTTCTATATATTTTATATTCTCCCGTGTATTTTATATTCTCATATGAATTTTATTCTCTCTTATATATTTTATATTATCCTATGTAGTTTATATTCTCCTTTATATTTTTTTTTTAACTGTGTATTTTGTGTTATCCTAGCGTCGTAGCCTATATATTTTATATTCTCCTGTTTGTTTTATATTTTCCTATATATTTTATATTCTCCTTTGTATTTTATATTCTCCTATTTATTTTATATTCCCCTATAAATTTTATTTTCTCCTATGTATTTTATATTCTAGAAGAATATAAAACACAGGAGAATATAGCATAGGAGAGTATAATGAAATATAGGAGCATATAAAACATAAATAAATATATAGGAGAATATAAATATATGGTTCATCCGCTTTTGTGTTTATTTGAATTTGGCTCTTCCACAATATATTCATGCATATATGCCTTTTCTGAGTCCTTCACTTTGTTTTTGCCAGTGTGACGAACAGGAAATGGCGATCAGACTTCTAAAAAGCAAAGAAAAAAAAAAGAAAAATCTAATTTTAGTCTACTTAACAAGCACTCATGATTGTACGCTTCTTGGAGCTTCTCCGTGTTCTTTCCTTGGAACCTGTACGCATGTTGTAAGGTTTGAAGATTTTTGTGAAGATGTCCTGTACCTATCTAGACTTTCAGAATTACTTTTGCCTCTTTACCAAAAACTCATAGTTTACTCAACAAAACTTGTGGTTTTCTCAAAACTGATAGAGAAGCAATTACCATAATTATTCATATCAACAAAATATCATTTTGCCAAAGAAATTGGAAAATGGTTAGTTTCCACGTTTCATTACCTTTTGGCAACCCAAAAATAAAAAGAAACAATTGATCTAGCTCTGGGGAAGAAAATGGAAGAAAACGCAATAGGTTGAGAAAAATAAGCTGAGTAGAATGATCAAATGAAAATGACGAAAAATAAAAAGATCTCAACTGTTTAGCGTTTTTCCATAGCGTTTTAGATAGCGCTTTTCCATAACTACTTAAACAATCGTCAAGTTTAGGCTTAGCTTTTTCTAAAAAACAGAAAAAAAGAAAACAAAATACATTTTAAATGTGTTCTCTTTTTAATTTAATATATCCAAAATTATTAAGACTTTCAGGAATGATTACCAGCGTAAATATTAAACTGTCAATCCACATTCATTTCTTTTTTTTCAATAATTTTGGTCATGATTTGTTTTCTTTTTTTCGGTACTATGAGAAATAAAAACACATAGTTCGAAATAAGGACTGTTTTCAGTAAAGTTTAAATTGTATTCTGTTCTCTAGAAGGAATGGGGCCGTCAGCCCCACTCCTCTTAGTTTTTGCTCGTTTTGAGTTTGACTCGGTTATTTATTAATTTCTGTTCGTTTCGGGTTTCATTTATTCATTGATTGGGATTTATTGTAGTTTTACACTTAAAAAATCATTTCACTTTATTTCTTCTCGTCTTTGGTTTAATGGAGCTCTTTACTGTTCTGTGAACAACTTCTTTTGTGAAAAAGATTTTATAAAATTAATATATAAAAAGAATAACTTAGAAGACAGTGCATAACCCTATTAAACAACCCTGACAGTTTACAACCATTATACGATTGAAAAGAGAAAAGGAAGCACAAGGAAAATATACGTTCACGATGTAGATTCTAAAGTTTGGTTTTATTTTTAATTTTGTGGACGAAGTGAAAAGCAAATCAGCCAATGAAAGACGGTTTTAACTCAAACCATTTCTTCTTTGTCCTTTCATTGGTTGAATTGTTTTGTGTTTTGTCTAGAAATTGCTGAACGAAAACAGAGATTAATGGAAATTAGTGCCACTCTGTTTTATCCTGTATTCGGGTTCTGAGTGAAAAACTAAGAACAGCTTTTTCAAAAATTAACACAATAACTTGCTTTAGATGTATAAAATCTTTGTCATTTCGTTCTGAATTCTGGATAAGACAGGCCAAGTAGAAACTTAGGGAGTGGTATGCTCTGTAGTTCATGTTCTTAGGATGAATTTTGCAGTGATGGCTGTTATCAGTTATTTCAGAAACGGATATTTGAGCGTCAAAATAATATCGAGAAAGATTTCAAATTGAAAAAAAGTCTTGAAACTTGATTCTGCACTATCAGGATTTTTTTTTCTCCGACGTTGTGTTCAACTTGAAGAGACTTGTATTATTTTCAGTAGTGAAAGTTTTGCATAATTGGCAAAAAATTCCATAAAATAGAAAAAACAATACATTTTCTAAGATTCGGCAAAAAACAGATAAACGGGGAACCTGCGCATTAAAAATAGAGCGTACATATTGATTTATTTTATGGTAATGTTTGTAAATTGAACCTATTGTTAAAATAAGTATCTCAGCTATAAAAAGTTCCCTGAGAAATCAATCAAGAATGCAAGATAAGCTAAAAGCTAAATTAAATGTGAACCAAGAATACTTTCGACAATTAAACCGGTGCATAAGAAAGGAAAAAAGTCCGTATTTTTAAAATTATAGACCAATAGCAAACACTTCTCTGCTTTGTAGAATTTTGGAGAAAATATTTGTAATCCGCATTCAAAGCTATTTTGAAGTTAACAATTTAAGGAGAAAAGCTCAGCATGTTAGAAAAAAAACGATCACCTAACACGCAACTTCTAGAAATAATAAATGGTTTTCGTAAAATTGCTGACAGTGGATTATTTTTTATTGAATTCATTTTGATTTCTCTAGAGCATTCGATAAAATATGTATAAAACTGTTGATTTCTAAGCGCGAGAAGCGTAAAATAGGTCCTCAAGCTGTTTTTTGGATCTGCGAATATCTTACTGGAAGAATCGAAGTATCAGAGTTGGTAGTAATGCCTAATCACCGATTAAGGTAGAAATTGGAGTTCCTCAGGGAGCTGCCTAGGTTCCATACTATTTTGCATGCTATGTAGGTATTTTTTCCATTACCATACTGCCTTTTCTATGACGAAATGAATAAGAGTTCCAAATAGGGACAGGTCCTTTTATTGGACATTGAAGCAAAAATATAAAACAAAGGCTCTAAATATTTCGAAGACACAGTTGGTCATCATCATCAGTAGAGTTACTAACGTATCAAAATTAAACAAACTATATTTATACTAAACAAAATAATCACTTCAGGGTCAAAGCAAGCTACTGGTCCACTGACTTAAAAAGTTCACTAACTGTTCTTGAATTCTGTAATGCTGCGTTGAATATTCTTCTAATTAAAAATGAAATAATGCTGAATTTATAGGTGCTAAGAACAGTTAGTGAACTTTTTAAGTCAATGGACTGTTAATTTACTTTGACCCTGAAGTGATTGTTTTGTTTAGTATAAATATAGTTTGTTTAATTTTGATGCGTTAGTAACTCTACTGATGATGATGACCAACTGTGTCTTCGAAATATTTAGAGCCTTTGTTTTATATTTATGCTTCAATGTCTAATGAAAGGACCTGTCCCTATTTGGAACTCTTATTTATTTCGTATACTATGTCCTATGTTGTATGCTCGGGAAGTTTTGGACAACATAAGAGCTCAATGCCCAATAGGTATTTTTACCATTTTGAATACGAGAATCCTAGGTTTAATTTTGTAATATGAAGTTTTATCTTTTTTTTTTTTGTCGCATTAGTTTTTAGTTACATTAAATACTCCAAGCGCTGTATTGTATATTTGTATTTATGCACAACAAGCAAAAGCTTTCTGTATTCTGGTAATAATAAATAAAAATAACGAAATAGTTTCACCAATGTATTCATAAATTGCTATTGTTCATTTTGTTCATTTATTGTCTAACTGTCGTTGAATTCAAGAGGTTACAGAAGTAATTCAATTGTGTGTTTGAATTTTCATTTTCACATTTGCTCTGCTTTTATTGGTCCTTTTTTTTAGTTATTCAGTGTTTTTACGTTTTTTACCTTTGGGGGCTTTTGCTTTGAAAGCCCCGTGTTGTCTTGAGTGTTTCTTGTATTTTTCACTTGCTCTGGGGATGCCTTTGTGTTTATACAATTAAAACAGTTTTGATACGTCGTAAAGTATCGTTAACCTTAGTCATCTCCACGGGGCAACGCAAGTACTAGTAAAATTTACAAATATTGCATATTTTTGTAAATATTAGTGAAGTGTTTTTGTGCCAATAACTTGGTGATAGACATAGCATCAAATCGTCCTTACAACCTAATGCATCAGATATGATTGATGCTTTATTTTTTCAATGCAAAGCTCCATAGTCTTAGCTTGTATATACTGGAGTTTTAGATTATCCTGTGTTTCTTCCCCGAACTACACTGACCTGAAATTTTACTTCCGAATTTAACTTCTTCTAAGGCATAAAATCATAGTTTGCTTTTGAATGGTTAACAGTGAATAGTTTTATCTTTTGATCGAATTTTACAGGTTAAACAATAGATGGCCATTTATATCTTTTTAAATATATATTTCTTCAGTATTTTTTTTTTATATGCTTTTGAAATAACTAAATTGATACCGTATAGTTTTTAATATTAAGTCAGTGGGTAAAAAGTTACTGTATTTGCAGTCTTATAGCCTATTATAAAGGATTTATTGATACTAATTTATTTTTCAGGCAATTGATCGGGAAATTGAAGAGAAAAAGGAAAGAGAAGCTAGGCTTGAAGAGGAAAGAAAGAAGCAAGAAGAGCTAGAGAAAAAGCTGGAAGCCGAACGCGAGGTCTGTTTATTTAATTTCCTTTGAGTTTTACATTTGTTTTATTTTTAACAGTCTTTTTGTTGCAAACCGTTTTACAAGATGACACGATGTTTTTGAGGTTGTAACTTCGTCCAGCAAATCAATTATCATTCTCATTTCCTCATTCACAGTTAAAAGATTAGATCTCCACTTATCCAAGGATGGGCAAGGCTCATCATTTTAACCCTGATTATTCCCAATTTGCAGACTGTAAAAACAGATACTTTATATGAAAGATTTTTAGCTGTGTAAATAGGAGGGTGTGGGTGGCAGCTGCTCTCCCTAAAAAACTGTATCCAATCTTTTTGGAAGTCTTAGACTTTTCCGACACGAATTTTTGCCCCCCCCCAAAAAAAAATTACAGGCTCAACTTCCCTTTGAAAATTGTCTGTTGACTCCTTTTCGGGAATGTCGAAAAGATGAGCTAGCAACATCTTACATACTATATTTTAAATTTCCATTCAATTTAAGAACCTAAAAGCAAAAGAAGAGTATACCAGTAAGCATATACAACGACTAGTAGGACTAAGAACAGTATGATCATTTGTGCGCTGCCCTACTAGGACTAAGAATAGGATAATCATTTGTGCATTGCCCGTCTTGTCCTAAACAGGATATATTGAGGCCTCACGTTTGGTAATAAACGTTTGAAGCCTCAGTTGAATTTTGTTTTTATCGAAGTTAACCGACGCCCCTGGTTATTAATAGGTCTGAGTTTTTTTTTGCTCATTTCTAAACGACGACTGACATTTCTGCAAGGTAAAAATCTCTGCTTGTCAGCAGAACCGTTCAAGAGGGGGGGGGGGGGGGCAACTGGGTCAAGCTGCCCCGGGTGCCATAGCTCTGGGGCTTGGCAGGGGTTTGCCCACTTCGATCAAATTTTTCATTTTGATTCGCCTTTTTGTGTTTTTATTTGAGTCGGGAGGGGGGAAGCTGTAATTAATTTTTCCCCAGGTGCCACCAATCCTAGGAACGCCTCTGCTCGTCAGCTATTTTTTTTTTTACAATCTAATCCTTTTTGGATTCACGATATTCTTTTGTTCCCATCCTTTTCTTTGTCACCAATTAGTTTTGCTCATCTATGAAAGTCACGGGGCTTGCGATCAAATTAGTTTAAAAGAAAAAGGGTAAAAAAGAGAAGCAAACCTTTAGATTCAAAGAGAGTTATCCTTTTAATTCGTAATTTTCCACTGCCTTTTTGTCATTATTAATAGAAGAAAAAAAGAAGAAAAAGAACGCTTTCAAGCACTTTTGGAAATTGGACCACAATCACTTCTTTCTCTCAACTTAGTTGCGGTGAAAAAACCTCTGAATTGAGAATCGGGCTAGTAATGCATTCAATGGTTTCATTTTCTGTATGTCTTTTTTATAAAATTTGAAGACAAGGCTGACAATAAAACACCAAAGGGAAAAATCTTTGCTTCGTCATTGTCATTTCTTACTGTGGATTGAAACAGAATTCCAACAAAAAGATATTTCACTTCTACTAAAAATAGGTATACCTATGGATTTGATGTGGTTTTAAGTACATATGCAATCTTATAACATAAGATTGATGTTGTCTTTTTATTTTTTGCTAAAGCTTCGATTTCTTTTGTTTAGGCTATCAGAGAAGACATTTGAAAACGTGAAATTTGTTGTTCGTACCTGTAATTTTCGTTTCTCTAAAACTAGAAATAAACCCTTCTTCCTTATTTCCGCTAAATAAATAAAAACTAAAAATGCTATGTTTTTAGACTTTCAGATTATAGTATCATGTAGAAAGACCTTTATTAATTTTCCAATTTGTCCTCTGCTTCTAATGTACTGAGTGCCTTGCAAAAATGAATTAACGCGGTTTATAATTTAAAACAATCGATTTTTATAATGTGGCCGTGATTATTATTATGTTTTTTTCAGACATCATTACATAGAATCTCCCTTTTTTTATCCTATTACAACTGATATAAACGTTTTCATTTCTTTGAATTTTGTAATTGCAATGTCTTCAAAGAAAACCTTTATTAGATTTATAATTCTTGCCATACGAAAGTGAGTTAAAACAATCAATTTTTATAATGTGGTCATGATTATTATTATTATGTTTTTTCAGAAACACTTCATAAAATCTCATTTTGTATCGTACTTCAACTAGTATAAACGTTTTCATTTCTTTGAATTTTGTAATTGCATTATCGTCAACGAAGATCTTCATTATTTTTCCAATTCTTGCCATACGAAAATGATTTAAAGCTCGGTTTAAATTTTAAACAATCAATTTTTATAATGTGTTCGTGTTTATTATTGCGTTTCTTTTTTCACCAACATTTCATAAAATCTCATTTTGTATTGTACTTCAAATAATATAAAGGTTTTTATCTCTTTGAATTTTCTAATTGCAATATCGTCAAAGAAAACCTTTATTAGATTTCCAGTTCTTGCTATACGAAAATGAGTTAAAGCTCGGTTAAAACATAAAACGACCAATTTTTACAATGTGGTCGTGATTATTATTTTGTTTTTTTGGCAAGATTTCATGAAACCTAATTTTTTTCCTTCTTCAACTAATATAAACGTTTTCCTTGTTTTGGATTTTCTAACTGCAATGTCGTCAAAGAAAACCTTTATTAGATTTCCAGTTCTTCCAATACGAAAATCAGTTAAAGCTCGGTTAAAACATAAAACGACCAATTTTTACAATGTGGTCGTGATTATTATTTTGTTTTTTGGCAAAATTTCATGAAACCTAATTTTTTTCCTTCTTCAACTAATATAAACGTTTTCCTTGTTTTGGATTTTCTGACTGCAATGTCGTCAAAGAAAACCTTCATTAGATTTCCATTTCTTCCAATACGAAAATCAGTTAAAGCTCGGTTAAAACATAAAACGACCAATTTTTACAATGTGGTCGTGATTATTATTTTGTTTTTTTGGAAAGATTTCATGAAACCTAATTTTTTTCCTTCTTCAACTAATATAAACGTTTTCCTTGTTTTGGATTTTCTAATTGCAATGTCGTCAAAGAAAACCTTTATTAGATTTCCAGTTCTTCCAATACGAAAATGAGTTAAAGCTCGGTTAAAACATAAAATTTTTACAATGTGGTCGTGATTATTATTTTGTTTTTTTGGCAAGATTTCATGAAACCTAATTTTTTTCCTTCTTCAACTAATATAAACGTTTTCCTTGTTTTGGATTTTCTAATTGCAATGTCGTCAAAGAAAACCTTTATTAGATTTCCAGTTCTTCCAATACGAAAATGAGTTAAAGCTCGGTTAAAACATAAAACGACTAATTTTTACAATGTGGTCGTGATTATTATTTTGTTTTTTTGGCAAGATTTCATGAAACGTAATTTTTTTCCTTCTTCAACTAATATAAACGTTTTCCTTGTTTTGGATTTTCTAATTGCAATGTCGTCAAAGAAAAACCTTTATTAGATTTCCAGTTCTTCCAATACGAAAATGAGTTAAAGCTCGGTTAAAACATAAAACGACCAATTTTTACAATGTGATCGTGATTATTATTTTGTTTTTTTGGCAAAATTTCATGAAACCTAATTTTTTTCCTTCTTCAACTAATATAAACGTTTTCCTTGTTTTGGATTTTCTAACTGCAATGTCGTCAAAGAAAACCTTTATTAGATTTCCAGTTCTTCCAATACGAAAATGAGTTAAAGCTCGGTTAAAACATAAAACGACCAATTTTTACAATGTGATCGTGATTATTATTTTGTTTTTTTTTTGGCAAGATTTCATGAAACCTAATTTTTTTCCTTCTTCAACTAATATAAACGTTTTCCTTGTTTTGGATTTTCTAATTGCAATGTCGTCAAAGAAAACCTTTATTAGATTTCTAGTTCTTCCAATACGAAAATGAGTTAAAGCTCGGTTAAAACATAAAACGACCAATTTTTACAATGTGTTCGTGATTATTATTTTGTTTTTTTTGGCAAAATTTCATGAAACCTAATTTTTTTCCTTCTTCAACTAATATAAACGTTTTCCTTGTTTTGGATTTTCTAATTGCAATGTCGTCAAAGAAAACCTTTATTAGGTTTCTAATTCTTGCCATGCGGAAATGAGTTAAAGTTCGGTTTAGAATTCGACGCTTTCAATTTTTATAATGTCTCCATGATTGTTATAAGTTTACTTTTGGAAATACTTAAAAAATTGTTATACTACGCCGACTAATACAAACATTTCCAACTCTTAAATTTTTCGATTATAGTGTCAATATAAGCCCTTTATTAACTTTGTAATTCTTGCCTTGCTAAAATGAGCTAAAGTATGGTTTAGAGCTTAAAACAGTAAATGTCTATAATGGGTTCATGACTGTTATTATATTTTTTCCCTCTTTTTTTTAACAAAGAGACACTGATAATTAATCTTCGGTGTCTTAGTGAGAATCTTTACCAAGGAATCTTCTAGCTTTTACCCTTTATTGATTCCTTCTATTAATGTATTTTTCAGAATCGGAATTATTTGTAGAAAATTGTTCTTGTCCAGAAAGGTCAAAGAATGACATTAGTAGTAAAAGGGAGGATTTTTTTTCGTAATATTCTATCAATGCGCTTTTTCAAGTCTCACGAATATCCTAATTAAATCGTGAGTAAGATTTTGCGTGTTCTGTCACGGAAGGGAGCACTTAAGGGTCTTCTTTAGTGTCCACACGCAACTCAACCTCAGATAATTAATCTAACAGAAAATTCATTTTCCATTCATCTCACCAAAGGTGCCAATCGGGGGGGGGGGGGCAGGATCCTTGGATCTTTCTGTCTCCCATTTTCCCTGGATTTTTATAAAATACCTTTTTTTTATTTTTCATTCAAAAATACCTCGTTTCGGTTTTTTGGAAGAATCTTCGAAGGTTTTGAGAGTTCAGGGTGTAATAATAGGTTTGAAAATTAATGTTAAGAAACTAAGTCGCTTAGTCTAGGAATGAATTGAACGCGAAGAGGTGATGTTGGGTAATAAGATGATCGACCAAGTCCATAGCTGAACTTGCTTGGGAAGTATCATTAGTAGAGATGGGGGATGCATTGAAGATTTAAAAAGTAAAATAGCCAAGGCCCAAGGTTTTTTTTTCTAAGTTGACTAAAGTTTAGAAGAATAGGAAGATCAGTCTGCGAAACAAGTTCAGAATATTAGAAGCTACAGTAATGACAGTGGTCAAATATAGTTCTGAAATGCGTACGCTTCGAGATACAGAGAAATATTTGTTAATTGTTTCCAGAGGAATTGTCTAAGGATAGTTTTAGGTACCATTTCGACTGCCCGTATGTCAAACAGCAAGTTGTGCGAAAAACGTGATATCCCACTTTTTAGGGCTATAATGAAAGAAAGGCTGAGATGGCTAGAACACGTTTTACGGATGTGATCCAAATGAAAAGCAGGTCGTCTTCAAATGGGGTAGAAAGAGGGCTATTACATATTATAGTGGTCCACACCAAAGAAGTGAAGTTAGGTTAATTCTAATGAAATGTACCGAAATATTATAAAAATATAATACTTTAGTAACAAAATTATGGAAATACAATAGAGAATTATGGAAAGCAGGCTTCCCAGACCGCATTATATTAAATGTCTGACCTAATGTAACCTAACCTAATAAACCTTTATCTATTAAATATTTGATTGAAGTATACCCGCATAGTACTTAATCTCGTTTTATCTTCGATTGGACACAGAAAAGCGGTTTCATTCCAGATCAAGAATAAAGTGTGGTCGCTATAACACTTAATTACCGAAAGAGGTTGTAAGGAAGGATTTATAGGAAACTGAGACTTCATGGGAGGGGGGAAAGAGTGGAGCTTTGAACAGATTGTGGTGCTGGAGGAGCTTGCGCTGCTGTGTAAGTCTCGTACAGCTTGGTGCCGCAGTGAGTTGTTTGTAGTTGTCCTTTTTACTTTTTTTTCTGGGGCTGTAGATTTTTGTATTTTTTAAGTTGATGAGATTTTTAGTCTTATTTTTTCCATTTTCAATTATGTTTTTCTTTTTTCGGCGCTTTCTTTTTTCTTTTTCCTACTATTGGACTTATCCCATTTGAAAATCTTAGATTTTTATTGGGCTTTTCTTATGACTGATTCGGTCATTATAATTACCTGATATGCGTGTGGGTTGAATTATTCCCAAAGTCAATTTTGTTTAGAAGTTCAATTTCAAAATCCAGAACCTAACTGAGCGTTAAGTTTAAACAACTTTAAGTATAATTCTTGGCTAATTTTGTCAAGATACTTGACCACGAATGATGTGAATGTAAGAATCTTATACCATTTGGAATACTGCCTTCGAAATTATTAAACCTAAATAAAAGAAAGTAATACTTTTGTGAACATTTAAAGAACCGTCTATAATTAAATTGGATCGGTCTGGTTCTTATGCAAAGCAACACAGGAGACGAAAATTAACGAACAAGAGAGTAGTGAAAAATTATGGTATGTAATGTTTGCTAGGGATAGTCACTAGGGGTCAAACCGTGGTTGAGTGATTTTCGGGGAAATTTCGGGGATTCTGGGAAAAATAATTTTTTTCGGGGAGACACATAGATTTTCGGGGAAATCCCAGAAAATTCGGGGATAGTCGAAGCCCTGAACACATTCAAGAATTACGCTTAGGTTACATGTCAGAAAACCGGTTTCATAGCTACAAAAATAAGTGATGGATGATACAACGCATCGGACTTGGACAGATTGCATTGGCCTTGTATAGTTTGGGCTATATATTTGCACATTAGGGATGGGGTTTAGGTTGGGTTTCCATAATTTTGTTTCTAAGGCATTATTTTATCATCATGTCTTGCTATTTTTCATCAGGATTAACCTAACTTCATTTCTTAGGTGTGTTTCCAATAACCGACAAGTACCCAAAGATCTCCCTACGTTTCTCCAATAGCGGTCTCCATAACCACTGGAAATCTTACATAGTCATCCCCCCTCCTCCCTCTTAAATCTCAACTTCCCTGTTCTGCTTCAAACGAAACTCCCCATGTTTACCTTAATAAAATTTCCACAGAAAGATGTAGAAGAGTTTTTTTTCCCTTCATAATTGGCATGTTTACACACGTGAATCTCCTCACACTCTTTCCCCCTTTTACCATTCACGGTGTAGTTTATTTTACTGGTTTTAGGAATTCTATTTATATAATCTATAGTTTGATGATTTTATGTATGATATAAATCGTTTTAATTAGTTTTTTAAGGTTTGTGTGTGGCTCTTTTTTTTTTTTTTTTTTTTTTTTTTTTTTTTTTTTTTTTTTTTTTTTTTTTTTTTTTTTTTTTTTTTTTTACTTGACATGAATAGCAAATTCGGCTCCACTACAGCTAGGGATACACTTTTAACAATAAACACTGTCCTATTTGTGAACGCTAGAACAAAAGACTGTAATTGTTGCAATTCATATAACCACCGTAACCTATTTATATTAAGCTTTTGGCAAATCGTCTGCTTTTCCTGGTCGTAAAAAGTAATAAAGACTGATTGGTTTCTACTTCCTGACTATAGAAAAAAGGCAATTAACAGTGTTAACTTTGTTCCATCACGGGCAATGCCTCCGCTATAATTAATATGCCTTTCTTTATAAGCAGATTTATCATAAATTAGATTAAGTAACTTCGCTCTTCCCTGTGTCAAATTAGCTGTAAGCCTTTGCCAAAGTTCGTAGTGGAAGATCTGTTTTTTAATTTCTAACGATCAACATTCTTTTTCGAACTGCTCCCAAGCTAACTTATTCCTGTAGAATCCTATATTTAGGGTACAGTCAAGACTGTACCCAAAAGGATAGGGATTCTAAATTCTGCTCCCCTTTTTCGCCATGAAATATGAAAAATGCAATTATTTCAGTTATTTAAATACTAAAAAAGAACTAAAAATAATTTTCTAGCGTTGACTTTTCTGTTATGCTTCTTGGTGAAAAATGAT
>CM051258.1:49465114-49490114 GCA_027921565.1 Artemia sinica
GTTTGATTGTCTGTGATTTTATCCAAAAAAAAATGCCCATATCATGGTTGTAGCGGTAACTGCAACCTAGTAAAGAGCGAACCACAGCCCATAGTAACCCAAAATTTAAAATCGCGTTTAGAAAAAAGCTACTTAGTGAAAAAAATTGCCTTCTGACACTGATTCAGGAATGGTGACTTTTATTTCGGTTCGTCTTAAAAGTAAAAGTTTATTGCGAAAAGAAATTTAAGGTGATTTCGAAAAAATAGCCTGAAACACCTTGAAAATGGCGTCAGATCAAAATGAAAAGTGCACCATTTGAATCAGGATGGTCGAAAACCTTGAATAGGGGATTTACAGTCCCCCTGCTTGACCAGTAAAGAAAATCGCCTTTTGCATCGGTAGCACTGATCTGTCTCCCTTTTTTTCTAGCAGGGCCAGGGGGTGGCCAGAGCATCATAGAGAGATGTGTAATAGATCATTCGAAAGGAAATTAGATTTTTAAGTGCCCTTTTTAAGTGACGAAAACGATTGGAGAGCAACTAGCCCCCCACCCCGTCTCTACAGGCCCCCCTCCCCCCAAAGTCATCTAACTGAAATTTTGAGATAGGCATTTTGTTCAACATAGTTCAAAGGTCCAATACCTATGATTTTAGTGATGATATTACCCTTCATAGTCCCTTGGGAAAGGGCTGTACGCTGTATGGTATCTGACGTATCGATATCACGCGTATCGGTATGGGCGTGCTGTTATTGGGTGTTTTGGTATCCTCAATTTTAGTAGCTCATATAAAGATATTGCTCATATAGCCTATACGTCCTACATTCCTATAAATTCCACCATCAGCAAGTTTCAAATGGCACTAAAAAACGGCATTTTGGGTGCCTTGTCTCAAGCGGGAAAGCTGGGGCTACTGGGCTACCAGAACTTTTTAGAGTGACGTTTAATGGCTCATATGAAAGCTATTGCTCATATCAACGTGATTTTTAACAATTCTACCATCCGTAAGTGTGATATAGCACTAAAAACAGGGTCGTCATTTCATCAAACCCTGGGGGGGGGCAAAGGTGGACCAAACTTTCCCAGATCAAGTGAAAGTGTCAGGGAGAAATAAAAAAATAGCTTTTATAGTACCATAAATGCAAAGAACTACTAAAGAAAACTTGCCCGTTTCTCTGAATTATGCATGCTTGTCTTAGTTTTGGCAATATTTCTGAAGAAACTAAATTTCAGCTGGGGGCTGGGGCAAACTGGGGTCTGGATGGGGGGGGGGCAAACTGGGGTCTGAAGGGGGCAGTTGCCCCCTGTCCCATAAAAAATTACGCCCTGACAAAAAACAACACTTTTGATGTTACTTCTTAAGTAGATAATGCGAATATTGCAAGCATATAAATGAAATCTACAAACGGATTCATCGAAATGATTTTACATCGATCTTTTGTGTAATTATCTTAACTTTTAGTCACTATGCCGTGTTTTGTTCTTTGCTAGGCCTTAGCTATGTCTGATGAAACTAGCATAGGTCCCATTTATTATGAACTGTATCGGTCCTTCATGTAACTCTTTTTCGATATTGTCTCAAACTGTATATTCTTTCATAATACCGTTGGTGGCTCTGTCGGTAGAGCGTAGGTCTTGAAATCTCAAGGTGTCGAACCTCATCCGGGCCAAATTTTTCTGTTAATTATAAATGGATGATGCTGGTTTCTAGGAAAGTAAGGTTTTATTCCAAACTTTTAGTCTCCTTGTAATATTCAGATATTATAAGCTTTACTATTCGTTCTTTACTTTAACTAGCTGGAGAAAAAAGAAAAACCAAAATATAATAATGAAGTGGTACTTATTAATTATTCGGTATACCCTCGAGAAATGAAGTTGCGCTTTTTACTGTGGCTACTGTAGAATGGTCAAGAATCTCCGATGGTAGAATGGTGAGCATAGCTTGTACATGAAAACGCAGTTTTATGTAAAAAGTGATACTAGTTGCCCTCCAATTTTTTTGGTCACTTAAAAAGGACACTAAAACTTTAAATTTCCGTTCGAATGAGCCCTCTCGCTATATTCTAGGACCACTGGGCCGATATGATCACGCCTGAAAAAAAAAAAAAAAAAAAAAAAAAAAAAAAAAAAAAAAAAAAAAAAAAAAAAAAAAAACACGAATCCATGATCTTTCTTCTGGCAAAAAATACAAAATTCCACGTTTTTTGCAGATAGGAGCTTGAAAACTCTACAGTAAGGCTCTCTAATACATTGAATCTGATGGTGTGATTTCCATTAAGATTCTATGACTTTTAGGGGGCGTTTCGCCCTTTTTTCGAAAATAAGGCAAATTTTCTCAGGCTTGTAACTTCTGATAGGTAGAACTAAACTTGATAAAACTTATATATCTAAAATTAGCATAAAAATCAGATTCTTTTGATGTATCTATTGATATCAAAATTCTGTTTTTTAGAGTTTCGGTTACTATTGAGCCGGGTCGCCTCTTACTTACTGTTCGTTACCAAGAACTGTTTGAAAAGCTTGGAAGCATAAAACGATATCATCATTGTAATAATTATGGTCCAAAACCCTTAACTGCAGGTTTGCAAGAACACCTCCCGTATATTCCTTCTCCAAGCCCCCTTAATAAGCTACGCAATTAAGGTACAAAAACCAGTATATCAAATCAGATTATTAGAGGCGTGGTTCTGTTAACACAGTAGTGGACTTCAAATTAGAGTGTCTTGGGGTCGATTCCTAATTGTATTTTTTTCAATCACGGTTTTGTCCCCTTCTATATGATCATTTTCCGATAATTTCATTAAGTTGCAGCGGTAGCTGCAACCTAGTAAAGAGCAAACAAAAGCCCGTAGTAGCCAAAAGTTAAAAAATGCGCTTTGAAAAAAAAAACCTGCCTAGTGAAAAAAATGCCTTCTGGCACTGACTCAGGAATGGTAACTATTATTTCGGTTCGTTTTAAAAGTAAATGTTTGTTGCGAAAAGAAATTTATGGTGATTTCGAAAAAAAACCTGAAACCCCTCGAAAATGATCTAAGATCAAAATGAAAAGTGTACCATTGCAATCAGCGTGGTCGAAAACCTTTTTAAGGGAAATTACAGTCCCCCTCCTTGAACAACAAGGAAAATCACTTTTTTGCATTGTAGCACTGATCTGTCTCTCTTTTTTTTCTTTATTTTTCAGCAGGCCTAGCCGGTTACCAGAACATCATAGAGATATGCTTTGTGGCTGATTCAAAAGCTATTTCTTATATTTATGTACTTTTTATCAGTTTCGCCATCTGTAAGTGCCTTATGGTACTAAAATGGCACTTTTTGTGCCATTTTTCAAGAGATGGCACTAACAGGCTACCAGAATATCGTAGACAGATTTTTATAGCTCATGTAAAAGATATTGCTCATATCTACGTTCTTCCTATAAATTTCACCATCTGCGAGTTCCAAATGGCACTAAAAATGGCACTTTTGGCGCCATGTCTCAAGTGGAAAAGCTGGGCCTATTGGGCTAGCGGAAATTTTAAGCGTTATGTTTAGTGGTTCATTTGAAAGCTATTGCTCATATCTACATACTTTTTATTAATTCTACCCTTCGTAAGTGCGATATAACACTGAAAACAACATTTTTGGTGCCACTTCTTAAGTAGAAAGGCTCTGAACTACAAAACAAGTACTGTTGTAATAGTTATGTTCTAGAACCCTTGACTGGAGGTTTACAAGGACTCCTCCCGTACACTCCCCCTCCTAGCCCCCTAGTAAGGTTCATAAATTGTCTGCTCACCAGTAAGCTACTGCAACCTTAGCAGGCTACCACACCAATGTAGATACATGTTTAATGGCTCAATTAAAAGCTATTGCTTATATTTACTTGGTTTTTAAAAATTCTACCATCTATTAGATTTCACAGATGTCAATGTTAGCTAGTTTCTTGGGACAATTTGCAATGAACTCTTTGTCAGGGTTGAAGCATTAACTGCAGCCTAGTAAAGAGCGTACCAAGTTACTGAAAGTTAAAAAACGTTAAAATGGTCCTTTTTTTCTTCTTTTTTCCAGGCCTAGTGGGTTACTAGAACATCGTAGAGAGATGCTTAAGAGCTCATTCAAAAGCTGTTTCTCATATGTACGTGGTTTATATAAATTCCGCTATCTGTAAGTGTCATATGGCACGAAAAAAGGCACTTTTGATGCCATTTCTCAAGGGGTGGGGCTAGCGGGCTACCAGAACATCCTAGATAGATTTTTGATAGCTCATATAAAAAACATTGCTCATATCTACGTTCTTCCTATAAATTCTCCCATCTGCAAGTTTCAAATGGCATTAAAACGGTACTTTTGGTGCCATGTCCCAAGGGAAAAAGCTGGGGCTAGTGGGCTACCAGAACTTTTTAGAGTCATGTTTAATGGCTCATTTGAAAACTTTACTCACATCTATTTGCTTTTTATCAATTCTACCATTCGTAAGTGAGCTATAGCGCTGGAAACAATCTTTTGGTGCCACTTCTTGAGTTGAAAATCTTGGAAGTATAAAACGGAGTCATTGTAGTAATTATGGTCCAAAACCCTTAACTGGACGTTTGCAAGAACACCTCCCGTATGTTCCTCCTCCAGGCCCCCTTAGGAAGCTACAAAATTACAGTCCTACAAACACCAATATATTAAATTATATTATTAGAGGCGTGGTTCTGTTAGTACAGCGCTGGACTTCAAATTAGATTATCATGCGCACAATTCCTGCTTGTATTTTTTTTTTTCAATCATGGTTTGTCCCTTTTTGTGATTATTTTTCAGATAATTCACTATTTATGCTAATGTGATGCACTCATTTTTAAAGCATATCCCGGGAAGGCTCATTTTTAACTATTACTCATATCTGTGTGCTTTTGATCAATTTTACTATCCATAAGTGCCATATAACACTAAAAACGGCACTTTTGGTACCACTTCTTAAGTGGAAGAGTTTGGAAGCATAAAGCGGTACCATCGCAACAATTATGGTCCAAAGCCCTTAACTGGAGGTTTATAAGAACCCCTCACCTATACTCCCCCTCCAAGCTCTCTTGAGTAAATTTCATAAATTGCCTACTAATCTTAAAAGTTAAAGATTATTGCAAAAACAAATTAATTAAAACTAAAAACTTTTCAACTAAAAATGTACCAAAACTTAAGCTTTAATGATCAACAGTTTCGAATTGAACCCTCAAACTTCACTCTGCGATGAAGCCTGTGTGCTAGTTCTAACGGCGGTAATTGAGGGGAAGGGACGTCCTTTTTTACTGTTACTTTTTTAATTACTTTACTTTATTAATAAACACGATTATAACACTTCACAATTTACAAGTACTGCACAAATGAGAAAACCTAAGTTTTTGCTGGCGTGCTGTAAAACGGCTAGTCATTTAAAAAACACACGAACAAACAACAAGTAAATAAACTAAAAAATGAGGAAAAAACAAACCAAACTCCTTCACGTTATCAATTCCTAGTTAACTTCTAACTCCCTACCTCCCTACCTCAGGACCTCCCATCCACCCGTTCCTCCCTACCATCTACATTCACTCTACCACCCCATTCAACCATTCCTCTCTACCACTCCCATCCACCCGTTACTCCCTGCCGCCTCAACCACCCAAGCCTCACAGCCACCCCTTCCTCATTAAAAAATAAATGCATGATATTAATAATAATAAATTAAATCTAATTCACACATTTATTAACCATTTTTTAATAAATATTGCTTTTACTTTCCTCTTAAAATCCAAAGATGTTCAGCCGCCCTAATGCTCACTGGTAAAGAATTCCAGACGGCAGTTCCAAGAAACTGAAGTCGGAATCCTAATCTCGCGCTACTTCTAAGATCAACCACCAAATTTTCACTGTTTCTCGTATCATATGCATGAATATCACAGTTAGTACAGTGAATATCACGAAAAACACTTCGGACTAGATTATGCAAGTACTGGAAGACAAAAACTGCTGCTTGATAGTCACGTAGTTGACCCACGTGGAGCAAATTTAAAACCCTGAAGCAAGCGCTTGTGTCATTCAGATCTTTCACATAGTTGCCTATGATCCTCATCGCTTTGTTTTGAAGAATTTGAACTCTTTTGAAGTTGCTGTAAAAGTTGCTGCTCCAGGTCAGGCAACCATATGATATGTATGGATAGACAATGGAGTGGGAAATCATTAATAGAATCCGCTTTGGCAAAAAATGCTGAAGTCTACGGAGCATCCCAATTCCTCTTGCAATTTTGGCAGAAATAACATAACTATGATGCTTCCATGAAAGGTTTGAGTCTATGAAAAATCTCATGTAACGTACACTATTAACTTGCTGCACTGGCTTCCCAGACAGCACAACTAGAGCGCTAGCGTCAACAGGTGTGCCTACTCTGCAGAAAGTCATTAGGAAAGTTTTTTTTCACGTTGACCCACAGTAAACTGAGGTTCATAAAAATCTCCAGTCTTCTTAGTACATCATTAGCTTTCAATACCAGCTCTTCAATTGATTTCGCACACACTGTCAAAGATGTATCATCAGCAAACGTAGTAACACAGACGTCTTGAAGATAAAAGCGCACCGCGTCGACGTACACAAGATAAAACAGGGGACCTAAAACCGAACCTTGTGGTACTCCACATTTTAATGGATAAGCAGACGAAGCCACATCCTTTAGCACTACACAGAAGGATCTTCCTTGAATATAACTATCCAACCGCTGAAGGGAGGTACCACGAATTCCTAAACACTTCAGTCTGTCAAGCAAGATCTTGAAATCTACGGTATCGAATGTCTTTCTAATATCAATGAAAATCGACGTAGGCAAATAGCCTTTATCCAACGCACCGCTAACGCACTACACCAAATGCTGCAAGGCATGCGTTGTGGAGTGTCCCTTACGGAATCTGAATTGAGTCTCACTGAATAAATTATTCATCTGGAGAAAATCGTAGAGGCGTTTGTGGACAACTTTTTCTGATATTTTTGAAAAAAGGTAAAATCGATATCGGTGTCCAGTTTTCAATATTGCTTTTGCAGCTACCTTTATGGAGGAGTATGACCTTTGCAATTTTGGGCTGTTCAAGGAACTTACCCTTTTCTAGAGATTAATCAAAAAACTTTGCACAAAATAAGTTTTTCAAAAAAAGTAAAGAACTCCATTAAACCAAAAATGAAATAAAATAGAATCGAATAATCTACCAAGCATACAACTACCACTAATCAGTATTAATAAATAAATGAAACAAAAAAAAAACAGAAATTAAAATAAGTCAAGCTCAAAACGAGCAGAAATTAATCTGAGTAGGATTCTAAACCCTATGATTTCTAAGAGCCAGAATATAATTTGTACTTTACTGAAAAAAATTCAAATGAATTTACTGAAAAAAATGTGAATTGTCAGTTTATTATACATATGCTGATATTTACTCCTTAAAATCTTAATTAATTTTGATTTCTTAAAGTTATAAAAGTGAAAACATTTAAAAGAATTTTTTCAGTAAAGTACAAATTATATTCTGGCTCTTAGAAATCACAGTGTTTAGAACCCTATTCAGATTAATTTCTGCTCGTTTTGACTTTGACTTATTTTAATTCCCGTTTGTTTTGGGTTTCATTTATTTATTAATACTGATTTGTGGTAGTTGTATGCTTGGTAGATTATTTGATTCTATTTTTGTTCATTTTTGGTTTAATGGAGTTCTTTACTTTTTTATGAAAAATTTATCTTGTGCAAAAAGCTTTTTTTTATTACTTATAATAAAAACCAGACAGGTTAGTATGTAACCTAAAATCGCTTTTAGCCCTCGAAGGGACAAACCATCAACTCCAGCTGAATTAGACTTCAGTGACTTTACAATCTCACTACAATACTTACTTCTTCACTGGTACACAAACTAAAACTCATTTCCAAAGGTTCACATCTTTCTTCACGGATATTATTACACTGCATTTCTAGGTACTTATTATAAACACTAGTTTGCACTTCAGGTCCAATTTTAGATAAAAATTCACCAAATTTCTATACTATTGCACTTTTATCATCACTGTCACATCCACTTAAACATACTTCTTCACTACTCTTTTCTCCCTTGCCACTAACAAGATCATTAATTGCCCTCCATGTATCTTTCATATTTCCTTTCCTACCCTCAAATTTGCGGCTATAAAATTCAGAGATTGCTTTTCGTCGGAGCTTTTTTTTACTAAATTCCTCTGTGTTTTAAATAGGTCAAATGATTCATCGCTCCGAACATCCAAATATTTTTTCATATAGCCTATTTCTCAGTTCTAGTTTATCAATTATTTCCATCGATATCTATGGCTTTCGTGGAATAAGTTTTAAACTTATTCTAGAGTCCTTTCTGCAGTATTTTCTAAGGTATCTTATCTCCCCTAGATCGGTGATGATAAAAATTATATTAAAAATAAGTTTTCAGTTGAAACTAAGGAGTGACATTAAATTTAAAACGAACAGAAATTATTCCGTATAAATAAAAAAAGATCATGGCGGCGTTGTTTCTACATCAAATTTTAATCAAAAACGAGCAAAGATTAATTTAAAAAAAACAAAGTTTTCCGAGGGAAGTAAAGAGCGAAGTTGAAACTTAAAACGGACAAAAATTATTACTTCACAGCCTATCTAACATATATTAATAAAACTAGTACAAATCAACCAACTAATTATGTCTCCCTAAGTTTCTAGGATTATAGAAAACTAGAGCTTTACTGAAAACACAAAATAATATAGGAGCTTCGGTACAGTAAAAGCAAACCAATTAAGGACACTTTTTACGGAATTAAAATAAAGTTTTTTAGGATTGTTGCTTTATTTTTTTTTCGTTTAATTTGGTATCACTTCTACACAATGGCTCAGTCCAATGCCTAGCTCTCGTTTTGGTTCTGAAAAGGACATGTCATGATTAGTTTGTAGACAAGTTCGAAGTAAAGCCATCTTGATAGTATTAGGACTGTAGACTAGCTTTAGAATTTGTATCATAACTTGAAATTCACTATTGTATAGAGAGAAATAACCGGATTTCCAGAGTTCATATTATATCTTATTTGATCTTCATTTCAAATAATACTTAAGCATATTTCTTACAATTTAAGATTGTATATTACTCACTATGGGTATTATAGCTGGCGAGACCAAAATGCTATCTGATAAATCAATCCAATATGTCTGTATACTGAAAGTTACTGATGTCACCACTGGTGTAAGACTATAAAAGACTTCAAAGATTAATTTGTTGTTGTCAGGCTACATACTCACTTTTGACTCCCAAATCAATATTCCTGTTTTTTATACTTGACTTTTTTTCAGTAAAGCGCTAGTTCTCTATAATCCTAGAAACGTAGGGAAACATAATTAGCTGATTTATTTGTACTATTTTTACTGATGTATGTTAGATAGGCTGTGAAGTAATAATTATGGTCCGTTTTAAGTTTCAACTTCGCCCTTTACTTCCCACGGAAAACTTCGTTTTTTAAAAATTAATTTTGCTTCAAGAGCCGTTGAAAAACACATTTTTGGTTTAGGCACTAATGGACAAACTAAAAACAAAATAGGTACTATTAAGCTTGGAAGAGGGAAAAGAAAATTTGTTGATATTAAATTTACTTCTGTTACATATCCTTTGTGTGATTTTAGGAAAATTTGATATGGAAATGCTATGTCAACATCTCAAAATTGTTACTTTCCACACCTGTCAAACCCTATGTAAGTTCTAAAACGACGAACCATTTTACAAGGATAAAAGGACTCCTGTCTGAAAAGTCGCTGCTTTTATAGATAGGTTTTTTGCCTAAAAAGTATGAACACGGTTACTCAAAAGAACAGATAACAATTAATATGTAGAGCCAGACAAAATTGGTGGCTAATGGTCCGGGATATATTAGAAGTGAGAAGATGAAAACAGATGCTATTGTTCGCGCTTTTTCCCTCCTCATGAGGTCAGATTAGTCCCAATAGCATACGTGAATTAGTAGTAGCTAATTAATAAAGCAATATTGGAAGTGTAGAATTCTGGAATGCCGACAATACCCAAATTACAGTCAAAACTTACAGCCACGATAAATTTAAAAGCCACGTACAGTACAGCCACGATAAATAAAATAGGTTTCGACGTCACCCTGAGTAGTTGAGTTATGCCAGAGAGGGTATTTTCTAAAATTCAATTATTTGTTAATCAACAATGTAATTAATGTGAAGAAATATTAACGAAGATCTACTTTAATTCATAAATATTACCGTTAGTGTTGTTCTACCCCTAGTCAAGATGTGTTCAACAACAGAGAGGGGTAGCCTACATATTCATGGGTTAAGAGGGTCAAATAGAAACTAAAAAAACTGCTTTGGTTTACCAGAAGTGTGATATCTCTGGAATACAAAATTCAGATTATATAAATCTCTAGTAACAATCAAAAAATAAGTTTTCCACACAAAGTAATCTAGAGAAGCCGTGGTAGTTCAGATCTTAAAAATAGATTCATTATCAATATCTTAGATTCTAATTTTTAGCAGGACAATTTCTGTTTAAAAAATTACATTCTACTGAATTAAACACACTGTAAATCCTTCAAGTTTAAAGGATTAAACCGTGGGAGAAGATACTTTAAATTGTGCGTATCTACGAAATTTATATTAATGCTAATAATTTTGCAGGAAAATTATTTTCCTCAAATTTTGACTTTTTTTCCCTGTTCTTGTGAACTCCCTCAAAGAAGAAGAGATTGAAAACGTTTCAGTCATACAAATAACTAGTATGCAATCCAAACACGTCAATTACATAAGTGACAAATGTTGGATAGTTCACATATTTTTGGAACCAGACTGGTAACGAGCTATAAGTAAGGAGTGACTCGGCCCAATAGTAACCGAAACTCTAAATAACGGAAATCTGATAACAATAAATACCTCAGAAGGATTGGATTATTATGCTAATTCCAAATATATCAAAAGCTGCAAACCTGAGAACCAATCAAAAGCTACGAGCCCGAGAAAATTTGCCTGATTTTCGAAAAAGGGGGAAACAACCGAAAAGGCAAGTGATCCTAATGAAAATCACACCATCAAGTTCAGCATATCAGAGAACTCTACTGTTGGGGGTTTCAAGCTCCTATCTACAAAAAAGTATAATTTTGTAATTTTTGACAGAAAAAAGATTACGGATGCGAGTTTATTTTTTTTTGTGTTCCCAGGGATAATTGTATCGAACCAGTGGTCCTAGACAATTAGAGTATAGCTCTTTCGAACGATTTATTTGTAACGATTCATTCGAACGAAAAATCATATACAGAATAATTTCTGTTCGTTTTAAGTTTTAATGTTGCTCCTCACTTTCAGTTGAAAAAAATTGTTTTTTTATTTAATTAATCTGTATGATTGAAAAGCGCTAAGTCAGGACTTTTGTTTAATGTCCCCTTGAAGACCTACCCCCCACTCCTTCTCCTGGTACGTGCATGTATACATGTTTTGCATAATTTGGTGATGTTTTTCACGAATCCAAGTTTTCTGTTTACAAATCTGAGACTAGTACATCAACATATAGGTAAAAAAACAAAACCAAAAAAAAACTCATAAATATTTCATGAGTGTGAAATATTTCACCGCCAAAGTTTGTATATAAGAGTTTAGACTGCTGAATACAAACATAAATCCAAAGATCGAAACACATAAACTGTATATTCCAGAAACCGTAAACAAGTTGGATCATGTTGAAAATCGGAGCCACGCAGTGAATTTAAATCACAAAGTAGGGTCTGTGTCCCATCCAACACCCCCTCCTCACCCCCAGATTTGGAAATATGGACATGTTTTACCTCTGTTGGCTCAATTTAAATCACAAAGTAGGGCCTGTGTCCCATCCAACACTCCCTCCTCACCCCCAGATTTGCAAATATGGACATGTTTTACCTCTGTTGGCTCATGGCTGTTCAGAACTTATTTTAGGGATGTTCATTAATGATTAACTGCTTACTTACTTAGTTAACTCCCATCTGCCTGGGTCGGCCGACTTGGGGCTTCTTCTGAGACTGTATTGTGCCAAAGCTTCTTATAGGTTCCTGTGTTCTCTGGAATCTGTAGAAATTCTGAAAGAAGGTGTTCCGGAGACTTTTCCTGTCAGCGCTTGGGAGGTTGTCCTCTTGATGCATCAATCCTTGCATCGAACGCTATTTTTCAAGTTGGACACCGGTTGAATGTGGCCCAACCATGGAAGCTACTGCAGCTGGATGACCTGCACGGTGGTGTGGGACGGGAATAATTGATCGAAGATAGTATTCTTTTGTTTCAAACGCTGGGAATTGCCTCTCGTTGTCTGCTTGTAAAGTCTATGTTTCGCTGCTTATTTGCTAGCAAAGCTAGTAGATCTTGGAAAATGTGAGTCTTCAGTTTAATGGATAGGTGTTTGTTTTTCCAGATCGAACACAATGGCCAGAAGCATGCTGGGGGAAGGACAAAGCGTCGTTTAATGTCTTTTGAGAATATGTTTATGAAAGCCAGCTCACTTTCTAGATACACGAAATGGTCGACCCATTCTATTCTTTTCCCACTGGATCGTAATTTTTCTAGTTGGAAGGCCTGCATCTGTATTCGATATCGTCCTTATAGCTTTCGTCTTGCTAGCGCTGATTTCCATAGGAACTAGCTGCGTCATCAATATCGTTAGTGCCTATTTGCATTTACTGTAATTGCTCGTTGAAGCGATAATGTCAACGGCGTATATAAGCAAGTCGAAATAGTTTTAACCAGAGAGTACTCCTTTGCTGTTTGGCACTGGTTTCAGTACAACAGTCAGGAAAGGCAGAATAGAGCGGGGAGAGTAGGCATCTTTACTGTACTCCTGTAGAGGCGAAGAAATACTTCGTGAGGCATTCACTAGAATTTTTTTTTTTTTAATTGTGTTAACCTTCTGGTTTTGTGGCAGTAGTTGATGGTAGAGTGACTAGGAAACACTAAAAATCGAGAGATGTGATGGGAAAAGCATATTGTAGACCATTATAAAGATTCTCAAGCAACTGCTTTTTTTGTTGTATTAATTAAAAAAAACTTTTTCCACAAAATAAGTTTTTCAAAGAAAAGTAAAGAACTCCGTTAAACAAAAATGAGCAAAAATAAAATCAAATAATCTACCAAGCTCGAAACTACCACAAATCAGCATCAATAAATAAATGAAACCCAAAACGAACAGAAATTACAATAAATAACCGAGTCAAACTCAAAACGAGCAGAAATTAACATTAGTTGGGCGCAAAGCCCCTATGCCTTCCCAAGGCCAGAACAAAATTTGCACTTTACTGAAAAAAATATAAATGTTTTTACTTTGATAACTTTAATAAATCAAATAATTTTAACATTTTGATTACTAAATATCAGTATATGTATATCAAACTGACAATGCACATTCATTTGTATTTTTTCAGTAAAGTGCAAATTTTGTTCTGGCCTTGGGAAGGCATAGGGGTTTTGCGCCCAACTTATGTTAATTTCTGCTCGTTTTTAGTTTGACTGGGTTATTTATTGTAATTTCTGTTCGTTTTGGGTTTCATTTATTTATTGATGCTGATTTGTGCTAGTTTCGAGCTTGGTAGATTATTTGATTTTATTTTTGATCATTTTTTTGTTTAACGGAGCTCTTTACTTTTCTTTGAAAAACTTGTTGTGTGGAAAAAGTTTTTTTAATTAATTTCTGTTCGTTTTATATTGACATAGTCTTTTCAGGGAAAAAGAAAATAACACTTTAAATATTTTCGTTTTTTAAGACTTTATAGTTTGGCCTGCTATTTGTACGATGGAGAAAAATTTTCAGCAATTTTTAACAACATACACCCTTTTAAAAATCTGGACACAAATAGCACTCTTTAACTTAGTTTCATACCTCCTCTAGTTGACCTGAAATGGAAAACTTGATAACATTCGCAAAAAAATCTGTTTACTTTCTTTGATAGCTTGGATACACTTACACTATTTTGATTTGGTTAAATTTTAAGAGCAGAAGTAGCCTCGAAAGTTTGAACATAACACCCTTAGTCGTTCTTGGGATACAGCTGAGATGCCTTATTGGGAATTAGCATTATCACAGTGCATTTTGATTTAATCTTATGGCAACATTTAGTTTTTAAACATAATGGGCAACTGGGAGGGTGGGAGTGGAAGGGAGATTAGTTGCCCTCCAACCACTTTCGACTATTAAAAAGGGCATCAGCCCTTTCTATTTTCAATCGAATGAGCCCTTTTCGAAGTTCCCACGACAACTCCTTCGATACGAAGTGCCCTGGTCTAAACAACAACAACAACAAAAAATATTACTAATCACTTTTGACTATTAAAAAGGGCACTAGCCCTTTGAATTTCAAATTGGATGAGCCCTTTTCTGAAGTTTCAACGACAACGCCTTCTATAAAACCTTATATGCCCCCAGGGCATAACTTAAAACCCTTGCCCTGAGGGTTGTGGGGGAGTGTCCTCCTCAAAAACATATTTTCTATCTGGAAATCAACCACGCTGAACAAAACAGCTATCTCCAAATTTCTATTGGATGTGTTTGGGGGAATGATGGGCGTGGGGGAGGGGCTAGTTCCCCTCCAATCACTTTCGACTATTAAAAAGGGAACAAGCCCTTTGAATTTCCAATCGAATGAGCCTGTTTTGAAGTTTCTACGACAACGCCTTCTTATAAAAACCTTATATGCCCCAGGGAATAACTTAAAAGCCTTGCCCTGAGGGTTGTGGGGGAGTGTCCTCCTAAAAAACGTATCTTATATCTGGAAATCAACTAGCCTACGCTGAACAAAATGGCTATCTCAAAATTCTGATTGGATGTGTTTGGTCGAATGATGGGTATGGGGGGCTAGTTGCCCTCTAATCACTTTCAATTATTAAAAAGGGCACTAGAACTCTCGATTTCAAATCGAATAAACCCCTTTTGAGGTCTCTATGACGACCCCTTCTATATGAAGTGCCCTGCTTTAAAGAAATAAAATAATAAACTGTACATTGTGTCAACATTGACCTTATATGCCCTCGGGGCATACCTTAAAACCCTTGCCCCTAGGGTTGTGTTTGAGTGTTCTCCTCAAAAAGATATTTTCTGTCTGGAAATCAACTACGCTGAACAAAATGGCTATCTCCAAATTTTGATTGGATGTGTTTGGGGGAATGATGGGCGTGGGAGGGGGTTAGTTGCCTTCCAATAACTTTCTACTATTAAAAAGGGCACTAGAACTCTCGATTTCCAATCGAATGAACCCCTTTTGAGGTCTCTATGACGACCCCTTCTATATGAAGTGCCCTGCTTTAAAGAAATAAAATAATAAACTGTACATTGTGTCAACATTGATCTCATATGCCCTCGGGGCATACCTTAAAACCCTCGCCCCTAGGGTTGTGTTTGAGTGTTCTCCTCAAAAAGATATTTTCTGTCTGGAAATCAACTACGCTGAACAAAATGGCTATCTCCAAATTTTGATTGGATGTGTTTGGGGGAATGATGGACGTGGGGGGGGGGTAGTTGCCTTCCAATAACTTTCTACTATTAAAAAGGGCACTAGCCACTCCAATTTTCAATCGAATGAGCCCTTTTCGAAGTTTCTACGACAACTGCTTCGATACGAAGTACCCGGGTATGGAAAAAAAAAAACAATCTTTGGTTGTCTTACAGTGTAATATTATAATCTTTCTCTAATTCGTTATTAGTATAATTCGTTGTTTGGTAGACACTGATGTGTTTTGTGAGCGTTTGTGATGTCTGACACCAGCCTTCACACCGAAGACCATGATGGATCTACGTCAATTTTGGGTTAGTTGTCATATAAAATGAAAACAATTGAAAAGTTTCCAAGAATGGTTAACCATTATATAGATGGTCCATTAATTCATTTTGCCTATTTCAAATTAATTGCAGTAAGCTTAGAGCAGGGATTCCTATATGTAAATACGGGTCATCCCCTTTATTCCAATAATGGGATTTGACTGCTCATGGTAATGATCGGCTTGTAAAGAGCGATTCTTAACAAGAAAGTTTGAAAATGCAGAAAAAATATATCCTAAAAATGTACTTTTTATGCTGAAATCGAAATTGTCCATCGATCTTGTCTCTTGAAACATTGTACTTCTATAGTTAATTTTCAAGTATCTAAAGTAAATAGGTCGCGGAGCAATGAACTGCCCTTTTCCGTCGTATGGTCACTTAGAGCGAAATTCGTTGTTCGAGTTAGGCCAAACAGGGTAATGTAAACAATATCATATAACGATTTTTCAGACACATCATTCCCTCTCATATGTTATGAACGCGTCTTTTTAGTACTATTATTTCTTTAATTCCAGTTCTATTGTCCAATAAGGACCCTTCAAACGCACCTCACTTTTTATCCACTTCTCACCGCACTCCTTTCCTGGATTTTTTCTAGATCTAGCAATTTTAACAAAAAGCAAATGTTAGAAACTGTCTTTCTAATGAGGGTTTGATATCCATGCAACAGTGATTAGTCATTCAGACGACTATTTGACGTAGATGACAAGTGGAAACTTTGAGAAGTTTCCCTTCTATTCTTAATGGAAAAATAGAGTCAAATCAGTTCCAGCACACCTGCAATATGACTCTTCTTCGTTACAATTTAGTCTGAAGAAATAAATTATTTACGACACGTGTGTTAAGGGCGCTATTTTCTAATCAAGTTTTCCTGATCATCGAGCTTCTTGTTGATGCTTAGATGACGATTGAATGTTGAAGGTCTTCGGTGTCGTGTTCTATCAAAAAAGAAGAAAAAAAGAGAGATTAGTGGCTTGAAAAAAGAAAATAAAAAGGTAGAAGGTTGTCCCAACCTCAGTACAATCATCCTTGTTAAAAAAAGAATAGAAAGGGAGGCACATCAATGCTATCCATACAAAAAAGATGGGGCGTGTGTTTAAACCTATCATTGGGTGTTCAGTGACGGATATTCCACTGCTGTACTTTTTATTTTATTCGAGGCCATTTTTGAGGGGACCCCTTCTCAGAACTAAAAAAAAGTTTGTTTTTATAATACAAGGTGTAGTTCTGAATAATAGTTGTTATACAAAATGAGCATTCATGGAATGCTCATTCATTTCTCGTTTGACAGTTTCTTGGAAAACACGTTTTTAAACTTCCGATTATTATGGTCTACACAGGTTCGCTCTACACAAGACTGCAGCTATTGCTGCAGCCGTGATTAAGACAAATGACATTATGAAAAAACATTACAAATAACTTCAAATGACAAAACTAAAACAGCAACACAATCGAAAGAGTCAAAGTTCTAGCTAGGAATAAATTTATGTGTTCAGAAAGCATCCGGTTGACAAAACTTAAAAACACACTAGTTAAACCAAAGTTAGAGTCTCGGTTTTTTTTTTAATACGACAGCCCGGCACGAAACTCTAAAAAACGGACCTTAATTACGCAATTGTACCTTAATTGCGTAGCTTATTAAGGGGGCTTGGAGAAGGAACATACGGGAGGTGTTCTTGCAAACCTGCAGTTAAGGGTTTTGGACCATAATTATTACAATGATGCTATCTTTTTATACTTCCAAGCTTTTCAAACTGTTCGTGGTAACGAACAGTAAGTAAGAGGCGACCCGGCTCAATAGTAACCGAAACTCTAAAAAACAGAATTTTGATATCATTAGATACATTAAAAGAATCAGATTTTAATGCTGATTTCAAATATATAAGTTTCATCAAGTTTAGTTTTACTCATCAAAAGTTATGCGCCTTAGAAAATTTGTCTGATTCGAAAAAAGGGGAATACACCCTCTAAAAGTTATAGAACCTTAATGGAAATCACACCATCAGATTCAGCGTATCAGAAAACTCTATTGTAGAGGTTTCAAGTCAAGTCCCTATCTGCAAAAATGTGGAATTTTGTATTTTTTGCCAGAAGAAAGATTTTTTTTCTTTTTGGGGGTGACCGTATCGACCCAGTGGTCATAAAATATCGTGGGACGGCTCATTCAAACGGAAATTAAAAGTTCTAGTGCCCTTTTTAAGTGACAAAAAATTGAGGGCAACTAGGCCCCCTCCCACGCTCATTTTTTACCCAAAATCACCCAATCAAAATTTTGAGATAGCCATTTTGTTCAGCATGGTCGAAAATATAATAACTATGTCTTTTAGGATGACTTAATTCCCCAAAGTCCTCGGGGGGAGGGGTGGAAGTCATGAACTTTACCCAATGTTTACATATAGTACTGGTTATTGGGAAGTATACAGACGCTTTCAGGGGGGATTTTTTCTTTTAGTGGGGGGGGATGGGTAGATGAGCTATGTGAGAGGATCTTTCCACGGAGGAAGTTTTCATGGGGGAAAGAAATATTGCTATGAAGGGGGCGCTGGATTTTCCAGCATTATTTAAAAAAAACGATCAGAAATTAAATAAAAATAAAAAACAAACTACTTTTTCAACTGAAAGTAAGGAGCAACATCAAAACTAAAAACGAACAGTAATTATTACGTATATAATTGGGTTCGCCCCCTAGTCAATACCTCGCTCTTTAAGCCACAGAGTTTTTAGTACTTTCATAACAGCTATTTATTCTAATTCATTTTTAAAGAATTGGAACAAAATTCGAATTTTAGCCTAAAGAGCGAGGTATTGACTAGGGAGCGAACCCCCTAATTTACGTATTAAAAATGTATGAATATAGAAGTTCGTTACGTAAGCCAATTCGTAAGTTACGTATTTATTACTAATAAAAACGTTCGTAATTAAAATTAAACAACTTTCGAGAAAGCCATTTAACCAAATAAAAGGAAAATTAATATGCAAATTTTATTTTAATTATTCATATACGGTGAGCCAAAATCAAAACCTGTATTAATTCCAAAACGTTCAAAAATTAAAAAAAACAAAAATTAAATTAAAAAAACAAGTTTTTTTAACTGAAAGTAAGGAGTGACATTAAAACTTAAAACGAACAGAAATTATTCCGTATATGAAAGGGACTGTCCCCTTCTCCACGCCTCGCTCTTTACATTAATTTTTTAATCTTTCTCACAACTCTAATTTTATAAAACAATACGAAAATTTTAGCGTAAAGAGCGAGGCGTGGGGGAGTGGACAGCCCCCTTCATATACGGAATACTTTCTGTTCGTTTTAAGTTTTAATGTCGCTCCTTACTTTCAGATAAAAAAACTTGTTTTTTTATTTAATAATTTTTGTAAACCGAAGCATGCACCTGAAAAACATAAATTTCGAAGTGAGTTTATTTCCTGCGGTATCTATCATATATATGTGAAAGTAAAACATAATTTAACTATTTCAAAATTGACAAATTTTTGAATGTTATAAGGTATACACGTTTAAAATTAATTTTTACCGCTCAGTATAAATTTTAGATTCCATATTTAACAAATTTACTTTGAACTTTGTATATTCATATGTGTTATTAGTAATAAAATAAGTAAAATAAAACTAAACGCTGTTTTTTTTATATTTTCCTTCAGTATTTTCAAACTTATAAAGCTTATTGACGCCTATAGAGGTTTGACTTTTTGTGTAAAAAAAAATAATAATAAATCATTAGATTCAGATTTTGCTCTAACTCATCTCTTTGTAAATTTTGTTAATCCGACGCTTTGTGCATAAACATGTTCACTAAGAACAAAGATCATTCTCCGTTTGATCGCGTGATGTGCCTTTTTGAGATAGTTGTAATATTTTTTTCTTACAGGTCATTTGACCTAATAATATAAGAAAACCTGACTATGGGTGGCAGCTTTTCATTTTTTGCAAATAGCTCAGCATTTGAAATTGAGTCTGCTCGTAAGGTGTTTGTCGTCGATTCTTCAGAGCCTTGTCAGTTTTATTTTGCGAGCTGATTCCACTAAGCAGCGTTCAAAGACCGGTTCTAACCTGGATCGAAAGCTAAAGAATAATGGCAGGCGAAGCTATTTTTGTTATTGCTTTTTCACGTCAATGATAATTTTAGCCCCATCTCAATTTATTTCTGTTGACGATGAAGACTCAGTGGCAGCCGCAAAACTCCAATGTTTGAAAAATATAAATCCTCATAAATTCATAACTAAAATGTTCGGAGATTATCCCTTGTATCTTTTGATTTTTTTTTTACCTTTTTTATCCTATCTAGGTATTACTCACCAAGTGAGAAAAACAAATGAAGTTATACCGTTGCTACTTACTAACAGCTTACTTCAGCAACAAGCTGGCTGAGGGCGGTACAACTGCGCATTCTTCTCCTCTAAACCAACCTACTCAAAGTTTCTCTCTTCGTCCCCTCCCACGTTGTTTCAACTTCCTTCAAACCATTTCTTATGACCTCTTTCCACCCCTTCCGGAGACGACCTGCTTTTCTTTTGACCCAATATTGATGGCGAAAATAGAAAATTTTTTGACAGTGCGTCATCCTTCGTCCGTAAAACATTATTTAGCTATTTTAGCCTTTTTTTTTTATCACAACCCAAAAATGTGGGGTTGAGGCTCGCTTTTCGCACAGTGGTCAATCTAATAAGCGCATAAGCTATCCTTAGACTACTCATCTGGAAAACATTTAAAATATATTCCTCAGCTTTTGAAGTACCCATCATCTTCTTTCAGATTTAGCATTTCAGAGCCAGCCATGGTTAGCCACTGTCATGACCATGGGTCCTAATATATCTTTGTTTGCGGACTTACCTTCCTATTCTTCCGAAAAAATTTTCAGCTGGGAAAATCCCTTCGCCTTGTTTAACCTTTTGAATAACTTCACGAAGTTATGATTAACGGGACTCCGCTCACAACGGGACTTACGGAGCTTTTTCAGTCCCATTAGTAATAGTGCCAACTGGGGCGGGGGAGAGATGTGCCCCCATGGGTTCCCCCTCTCCATGTTAAAAAAATTCTTTTTTTGTATTCTCATTGAAAAAAATTGAGAAAACACGAAAATTGCTCTCCTCTAAATTTTAAAAAATGTATTTTGTCACGTTCCCTACATTCTGTTAATTGGTGCCACCGCTCATAAGCAGAAATTCATCTAGGGAGAGAATACATTTTGGGAGGAATGGGATAATTATCAGAACAACACAAAACAGGCGAATCACTCGAGGATTATAGAAATAAATACCAATAGGAATATACAATAGTGTTACGAAAATATTTTATTGCTTAGAATAAAATACTTGCCTGGGTGCAGTCATTGATGATGACTTCTTGGAAATCGTTGCTTTGTTGTAACAGCGAAAAGAAAGAAGAAATAACCTGGAAAAACTGATATTTTTAGGTATACATTCTTGTCATGATCGAATTGTCATATTCTTCTGTGAAGAGGGATCTTTGCATATTTCTCGGATTTATTCCTGCTTTGAAGAATAGAGCAAAACCTGGCTGTGTTTTTACAGAATTGCCACCCGGTGATAAAAAAAAATCACTAGATTTTAGTGATTTTCTGGTTGATTTAGGGATTTTCTTCAATAATCTAGTGATTTATTCGTGAATTTCGTGATTTTTTTTTTGTTTAGGTAATATGAAATATCCCTAGAAATAGTGATAAATCACTAGGGGTGGCAATCCTGGTGTTTAATTGTATGAATCTTTTTCCAAACTAACAATTCACCCTAAATAATGTTGAGGGGAATTGTAACCAGTTTCGCAAATGTGTCAACTTTGACAGGGAAATAACTTTTTACAGTCTCTAGAATTTGATTCAAGGTGGCGTTGTTCTATGAAACATCAGAGTGATGATTTCATTTCTATGAAACATACAAACTCTAAAGCTAAACCCTAAGAGTGTCGGCTTATTTAACCATTATGTGATTTTAAAAAATGAAATATCTTTGACATTTACGATGTTAGATCAAACAAATAGTTGTGTAGGATTTATTTCCCCCTTTGATCCCAGAGGAAAAATCAATAAGGGAGATATTATTGATAGGTGCCACCTTGTCACTAAGCAGCGAATTTTTGACTCGAGAGCGAAATTATCTCGCTGCTTATAAAGTTGTTCAGAAAAAGAAAACACAAGACAGAAGTTAGAACCTCCGTGTTTTTGATGTTGTTAAATATTAAAGAATAAATTCAAAGCATGCTGTCAAGTGCTCAAGTTTTTACGTTTAGCCCTTTTCTTTGATAAAGTTCACAGAAAGAAGAGAAAAATTCCAAATTTGAGGAAGATAATTTTCCATTAAAATTATTAGCATTAGTGTAAGTTTGGTAGATACGCGTATTTAAAAGTATCTTCTATGGTTTAATCCTTTTGACTTGAGGAATTTGTAATTTGTTCAATTCAGTAGGATATAATTCGTAATTTTCTACACATAAATTTTTCCTGCTAAAAATCAGAATCTAAGATATTAAAAATGAACTTTAGCGAGAGAAAATGTTTTTTTTAGCTTGAAATAACATAGCTTCTCTACCTTCCTTAGTGTTTAAAATTTATGTTTTTGATTTTTGTGTTGTTCATTATTAACGTTTCCTCTAGAAAACGTTTTTGATTGTTACTTGAAAGCTATATATTCTGAATTTTATATTTTAGAGATGGCGCACTGCTTGTAGACTGTAGCAGTTTTTTTATTTTCTATTTGACCCTCTTAACCCATGAATATGTACTCTTCTGTGTTGTTGAACGCATCTTGATTACGAGTAAAACAATACTAACGGTGAATTTATTTAATTAAAGTAGCATATAGTTAATATTTCTTAACGTTGATTACATTGCTGATTGACAAATAATAGACCCTTTAGAAAACACCCTCTCTGGCATAATTTTACTTCTCAGGGTGACGTCAGAACGTATTTTGCTTATTCTGGCAATTACTTTGGTTTATCTGTATTGTTGGTAATTCAGAATTATACACTTCTAATATTGCTTTATTAACTAGCTACTACTAATTCACGTTTGCTATTGGGACTAATCTGACCTCATGAGGAGGGAACAAGCGCGAATAATAGTCTTTACTTCCATCTTCCCACTTCTAATATATCGCAGACCATTAGCCACAATTTTGTCTTGCTTTTCATACTAATTGTTATCTATTATTTTGAATAACCCCGATCATAATTAATGGGGGAAAACATGTCTATAGAAGCTGCACGAGTCAGAATGATTTCGTTTTATCCTTGTAAAAATAGTTCATGGTTTAAGAACTTACATAGACTTTTGACAGTCGTGGAAATTTTGAGAAGCTGACATTTCTCGGTCAAAAATTCCAGAAATTACGTAAAGGATATATAGTAGAAGCCATTTATGTTTTCCTTCTTCTAAGCTTAATAATATCTACTTTTTTTTTTAGCATGTCCGACTATTTTTTTAATGCGGCTGAAAATGTGCTTTTTCAATAACTCTTGGCTTTTTTGGACAAAATCTGAGACAAATAAAGAATAAGTCTGCAAACTTCGAACTTTTATTGAGTTATTGGCCCCTTGATATTTGACCTTGCCAAATTCTTGGTAATTAAGCTTCAATTTTAAAGGGTTTACTCCACAGGATTAGATCCAGAGAGTGGGTGACGACTAATCTCCTCGGCTAAGGCTGCCAAGCAGAACTGGTGGCCATCAAAATTCCAACCTACAAATATGTCGATAAAAAAAAAAGGAGACAAAAATATGATCTAGTCGTGCCCCCTCCCTCAGTTCCAAAACCATCAATGCACATCTAGTTCTTTTGATAGTTTTTAATAATTTCAATATTTTTAAACTTTGGACACCCGTTCTTAGATCATGCGTACTATCAGTTGGGTTCTGGCCTTTATTCTGAAACTTCTTTTTGATCAAAACTATGTTATTTTATTTGTTTACTCTCCAGTCTTGATTCACAATAAACCCATCGAATGTTCAGCATCTCAAATTACCCTAGATTTCTTCCTTCCAACACTTAACCTCGTTATTGCCCTTTCCATTCCTGAATTTGCGATAGGACATTCTATTTCCTTGTTGACAGGGGAAAAATAAGACAAGGCAGTTATTGAATAAAAAAAAACTTAAAAGTCAGCGGCCTGGCGATAAGTGCAAAATCAAACACTGGCGGTGTTGACAGATATTCAAAGAGAATGGTTGAGGTTTACCTCGTGTTGACACTTATCGTAAATCGAATCTTAACGTAAAAAAGAGGCTAATGCAAAGCCATAAAAGCAGTATTAGTCTATTTCTGTACTTTGTAAGGAAAAACAGAAGAGAAACATTGAAGAAAAAACAGAAGAAAACAGAAGAAATAGAAAACATTGTATTGTGAATCATTTGGAACATGATAACTGTGAAGTTTAACGCAAAGACAGAAGATAATTTCAAGTAGTTTAAGTACAATTTTTGAAATTATAACAAATAAACTACTAATACCCTACTCCAAAAAAGATGGAAAAAAATCATTTATGATGGGGCGGCTCCTTACATTTTGGAACATATGATTAACAAAACAGCAACAAAAAAGAGCGAATAATTAATAAAAAAAAGAAAATAATAAATAAATAAAGTTTATAAATCTTTTCTCAGTAAATATATTTTTAAAGGAGTAGCTGAAGATGAAACAAGTGTTTGGAATCGGTATGAGCAATATGCATTATTATTGTACCTAACCCCAGAAACAGAACATAGGAAAAAAAAATCGTTTGAAGTTTCAGATAATAAAACGTTTTGTATGAACCTCACTGAAAACCTTTTGAGCAAGTCCAACCACCTCATCTTCAATCTCAATGAAAAAATCTTTTGCTGGCCAATTAGGTCTTTTTATAACAAATTGATTTGTTATAACCAAAATATTGATCACATTTCTCTAGCGTTTGATATTGAGAAGCACAGTTTCTAGCAATCAAGCGAGAAGTCACTAAGGGCAACCAAAATCTTAACACGATCCTGGCTGAAACTGGTCTTGAGTAATTACCGTTTTAATTTTCTAGGCTATTGGGAAAATAATGGTAAATGTTGTTTTTTAAGCAGAGAAATATTAAAAGGTGCCATCTTATTGGCAGAGAACCTATTTTGATTTTGGACGGATGATATATCCTGGCTGAAACAAGGCTTGAGTAATTACCGTTTTAATTTTCTAGGTTATTGGGAAAATATTGGTAAATGTTGTT